>JACXGK010001334.1:0-72125 GCA_016801125.1 Novumbra hubbsi | reverse complement strand
AGCCACCGACCATGCCCGGCCAGACTCTAATAGCCACCGACCATGCCCGGCCAGACTCTAATAGCCACCGACCATGCCCGGCCAGACTCTAATAGCCACCGACCATGCCCGGCCATTGACTGGCCCTCATGTTCACCAGACCTGAATCCAATTGAGAATCTCTGGGACTTTATGTATCGGTGCATACAACGCCACCACGTACAGCCACAGAATGAATATCAAGCTCAGTGATCCAGGTCTGGGAGAAGATCTCCCAGGAAACTCTCTGCTATCTCATCAGGAACATGCCCAGACGTTGTCTGGAGTGCATGAAGGCATATGCGGGCTATATACACTACTGAGTCACAAGTTGGAACAGCCTGTGATTTAAATTGTTTACTGTGAATGTTTGAATCCAGCCCTGAATCGGTTGGTGATTTCAGTTTCCATTGACCGTTGTCATGTCATTTTGTTCTCAACAAACTACACAATGTACAGTAAAGATTTTTATCTTTAATATATTGCCTTCATCGAGACCCAATCTGTGATTTAGGTGTTCCCTTATTTCTCTATCGAGCAGTGTAGATATATAGATAGAAACAGCATACGAGAAAGAAACCAAACCTGGGGTCCTCCTGAGCTCAATTGTCCCATTGGGCCCATGGGATGTTGAGGGGGTCCCTGCATGGGTGGGGCCATCATCATGGGTGGGGGCGGAGGGGGGCGTGGCAGCGGGGGGGCCATCATACCCTGTGGAGGAGGTCCTCGCATCACAGGCATCCTAGGACCCCCTGAAAGCGATTTCAGATTAGCCTCCCAAAACAACGTAGTTCATAGCCTGAATCCATTTAGAGATATGATGCTATTTTCATTTAGCTAATATTAAGGTCAACTGAGCAATAATAAATATGGATGACCTGGTCTCTGCAGGATGTGCGGCATAAATGCTGGTCTCATCATAGGTGGTGGTCTGACACCTGGCGTCATAGCTAAAGGGAAAACAAAACCGGCTCTTTATGGGGTTCGACCAAGACACCTCAACAGAGCACCCTACAACCTAATTTAGGTAATATTTCTGTCAATACACAACAGTTCATACAAAAACTGTGACAGACTTGTTAGAACAGAGTAGCGAGAACAAAATAACAAACACAACACATGGAAAAGGAAAATCACAACTACAAATACAGCTGCAGAGGTCACATTAGATTGATTGCCAATTTGTCAGTCAAAGAAGAGGTCAGACAATTAGAACTTGAGTATTGAGCGAACATAAAGAGTTCCAAAGTGGCCGAATGGTCAGTGGTAAAATTGCAGATGCATCTTCGGGAACAACATTTATTCAACGTGTCAAGGGGAACTCTCAAAGATTGTTACAACATATGCCAAACATGGACAAATAGCATTTTAGTTCCTTAATGTCCCATAAACACAGCCTAAAAAATGACCACATAATTTAATAAACACTTGTTTTCTTTTACCCAATCTCACGAAAAACTGTTTATCATGAGCTTCCCAATGCAGTTATGCATGACAGGGCTGACACCTGAAGAGCCTTGAATCATTTTTTGGAAAAAAGCGAAAGGATGCCTTACCCCTAAAGGGGGGTATCCATAATGGCATTGGGAATAATGGTATGGAAATCATAGCTAATTAAATTTGCCAACTACGTGAATTCTGTCATTGTACACGAGTGAGGCAATAGCATACAACAACACAAGGCAGAAATTACGCTTATTACTCATAGAAAACCTATCAGTGCAGATATTAATGGAAAGCTAGTGACACAAACATTATTACGCAACCATAAACATAACAATTTGGGGAATTTCATGGGGTATGAAAAGAACCCTGATAAACGATCAACATGGTAATCTGAGCTGATGAAAACATGCAATTTAACATCAATAAACCAAATAATGTTACCTGGGCCTACGAATGCAGGTGGTGGAGGTCCCACAAAAGTTGCAGCTCTAGCCTCCAAGGTTTGCTGGACCTAAGAAAAAATTAGTGATACCTCATGAAACCAAAAACTCTAGATAAAACAAAGTTAAACATTCTGGCTTCCCTCGCCCATTTTTGAAAAGAATTATAGTTGTCTGTGATTGTTTTGGTGGATTTTTGTATGTTTTGAAATGTTTCTCATTTTGTTTGAGGCGTAACTTTACATGTAAACATGCCTACACAGGGCACAGTCTCCAAAGAGACCCTGGTCTGTTTGCCCTGTTAAAAGAAAAACGATATAATTATTTGTTCAGAATTCTCAGCACCTGTCGGTAAGTGTTGGTGCCAATGATGGGTCGGATCATAGGAACACCCATTGGAACACCCATAGGGACAATCTCCATCACTGCAGGGCCTCCTGCAGTCACAGCCACTGGACCACCCAGGACCTCCTGCTCAAACCTGTAACAGAACCAACAAAGTTACCAACAGAAAGGTCTTGTGTGCTAGCAACGTTCAGAGATGACTGATTTCCTGTCCTGAGAGAAGCAAGCCTATTACTAAGCATATTTTACTATTTATCACGCAGAGGTCAATGTAACGTTGCTCAAAGTAGCCAGGCAGCGTCACGACGGAATACTTGTTCAGTACTCACAGAGCCATTTCTGCCTCCATCTCTTTCAACCGCTCCTCCCCGGACTTCATCGCCATACTGTTAAGACAAAACCGTTTTGTTGGTATTGATAGTATAGTTCAGTGGTGTTCACATGTAGTTGGCTAAAAGTAACTACTACGTCAGGTACACTGTGCACTTAATATAAGGAACAACGCTGACAATTAACATTTCATGTTTGCATTACAGCTAGTTAGCTAATATAAAACAAACTGTAACTGTTTGCTAGCAGACGTTTCTGGCTTTTAGCTAGCGTAGTACATTGGTTGGCTGGCGTTAGCCGATTAAACTGAATTTCTAAGTTGAGTTTAATAGGTTAGCTAACGTAAGCTGGTCAGTCCAGTTAACTTAGTAGAACAAGCAAAGGCAAACGTAGTATAACGTCATTACCATCAATTGTAATGATAATTTAAAAAAACAAACTTTAATTTCAGCTAGATCTGCAAAGCATGAATTGTTGTTTGTCCGTCGCTTCCAACCGAGAACGTTCGAATGGCGTTAGTCGCATTATTATGACGTCTACATCTTGGTTGCGTTCCAACCAGGCGGGTTCTAGCGAGGCGCGTTCCAATGTACATCAATGTGCATCAATGTACAGTGAAAGTATTCACCATACTTTTTCCAAACAATTTTCATGTTACAGCCATATTCCTTAATGGATTCAATTATTTTTTTTCCCTTAAAATTCTACACACGATACCCCATTTATTTTTAATATAGGAAAGATAGGAGAAACGTACTAAATTTAGGAGGATGTGATCCTTGCCAAAAGCACCAAGCACCCTACCCAATACAGGGCCTGACTAGTTTAAAAAAAAAAGTAATCAAATTTATTTTCACTTACAGTCTTTCGTGTTTGTAAATGTATGTCAAATAATAAATATTAGCCTAATCCATTATGAATTATGTCTATAAAAAAACGTAAAGAAAGTGAAGGGTCTGTGCATTAAAACTTTTGTTTATCCCTTCAGTTCTTATTTGACATTTAGTACCTTTGTACTATATAATTATGAGGATACCATTTTGTAGAAAGTGTGTAAATAGGAATAAAAAGTCACTATTATTGACTCGCCAAGGGCTTTCTTGCTTGGTAGAATTTCACTAATATAAGCTACTCTGGAGAGCACCCTAGTGGATATACACTACTTGGCGCACTCCTACTTTGGGTGAAACACAACAATGAACGCTTGGCCGCCACAAGCCAGTTATCCCTGTGGTAACTTTTCTGATGCTTAAAACCCGAAAAGTCAGAAGGATCGTGAGGCCCCGCTTTCACGGTATGTATTCACACTGAAATTCAAGATCAAGCGAGCTTGTGCCCTTCTGCCCCATTCGAGGTTCCTGTCCCCCCTGAGCTCACCCCTGCGTTATCGTTTGACAGGTGTACCGCCCTAGTCACATTAGGACCCCTGCGTTATCGTTTGACAGGTGTAGCGCCCCAGTCACATTAGGACCCCTGCGTTATCGTTTGACAGGGGAACCGTCCCAGGCACATTCAACACCTGCCACTATCCCGGAGCGGGCGCGCCCGGACGCTTGGCGCCAGAAGCGAGAGCATGCTCGTGGCTCCGTATCCCCGCCGGGTAAAAAGTTGTACAATAATTTATTTTCTACTAAATAACTAATGTTTTGAAAATGCTCTGATTATGCATGCTGTTTAGGTACATTAATTATCAAATACAAATATATAATAAAAATAGGCCATATGTAAATTTTTTATTCATTTTGCATTTGAGCAATAACATATGTGGTTTGTTGTTATGGAACACCTGCAATTGGCTATTTAGTTTACCTTCATGACTGACTTTGTCTTTGTTCTCCTCAGACGTATGTGGAGCATGACTAAAGCTGAAATAATACTTATGCTTTTTTTTTATTCAATTTTTTTCAAGATCCAATAAAAACAAAAAGTGTTGGAATTGGAATTGGTGTTATGCATTACAGATTGGGATTAGGGTGAGGCAAAATGTATGCATAGATGCTAGGCTATTGAGGTTAAGGTTAGAATTATGTTGAGGTTAGTGTTAAGGATTGGTAAAAGGAGAATTTAATATAATTTCAATAAACGTTGGTTTCCAAATCGATATAGTTAAACTCATTTTCTATATAGTGTATGTGTGCATATTGCACTGCAAAAGTATTCAGACTTTACATTTAGTTTAATATTTTATTTTGAAAAAGTAAACATGAAAAATAATAATCGTAACTGAAAACAATATAAGAATAAAGAACAAACTGAAATGTGTGGGTTGCTTAACTATCCAACCCTGTGCTGTGGAAGCTCCCAGTTCACACAGAAAAATGGCCCTAATAAAGAAACTGAAACCTCACTGGCATTCTATTTGAGAACCATTAACAGTTGCGGTCACATTTTCTAAAGAAGTTAGAAATGAAGTAATACAAATGCATACATTAGGAAAAGGGTACAAAATACATTATTCGGATATCCCAGTGAGCATAGTCAGATCAATAATCAGGAAGTGGAACCTGCATCACACCCCCCAGGTACTGACAAGAAATGACCATCTATTAAAATTAGTAATGGTGTACCAGTCAACCAAATCAATGTTATGCAAATCAGTGTATGCAGGGTCCACCATATCAATAGCAGACCCTGCATAACACTGGCCTGTATGGAAGGGTGGGAGGAAGTTCATGACAAAGTGCTGTCTGATGGCAAGAATGACACAGCTGTGATGTGGCAGAACAGTTTGTGGTCAGAGACCCACATAGTGTTTTTTTGGCCAAAACTCAATGAAATGTGTGTCATGCTTTAAGACACACCATCCCTATAGTCAAGTATTAAAGGAAGAATTAACAGTACAGGGAAAGTCTGTCAATCTGCACCAAAAATAAAGCAGAAGAATTATCCCAAGGATATGGCCAACGCAATACAAGCCTGGCTCGGTAAAACATAAACAAAATTCTATATGCACAGTGTGCAATTGTTTAAAGATTAGATTAAGATTCTGCACAGATAATTTGTATTTTCATATATAGTTGTAGGACCTATGTAGCTTTTCTGAAAAGTATTTAGTATCATAATAAAAGTGCCTTTAGTGTTATCATGCAAAAAAGCTGATTGTAGTTTTGTTTAATTACTTATAGCTGTGTCTATTTTGTATCCAAAAGAGGGCAAAAGTATTTTTTGCTTTTTATGGTTTGGGAAAGATTTTCTATAATAGTTTATAATTGCCTGTTTCGCAAGACTCTGCTGAACACAGAAAAGAAAAATTGTGAGGCAAGCACAAAAATAACGGAATCAAGTGACACAATGACATGACCAAATTCAATCACGCCCGCATGATGTTAGACTGGTATGGTTAGAAAATACTATATATATATATATTGGATTTATGTCAGTGGCAAGTGCTAGGTATGTTTACTGTCTTCTGACCATCAGATGCATTAACAAGCCTTGTTTAGACTACAGAAGATCTACAGGAGTCACCCATTGATTCTGATGAGCTGAACTATACAGCTCTCAAAATCAGGTTGGCTCCTTCACCAAGGTTAACAACCACAGAGCGATACATTTAATGTAAATTGTACAAGAAACAACAGTCATTCCAAAACACTTGCAATAATAACTTGCAAGAAATGTACTGTGTGTGCAATAATGCCACAACAGACTTCATAACATAATATCTTAGTGTCTAACATGGTAATAATTAAAATCAGATAAAAATGTTGGTCTGTGCTAACACATTTGACCTTCAACAGGAGACAGTGGAATAGCATGACAATGCAGTTTACAAATCCAACGGTACGTAACACCCAAGATATGGGAATGAAAACAAGCATGTTTTCAGTTCTTATGTTTTAAATGACCAAGAAATATGTGTATTTACACACAATTTACAGTGAACACTACTCAAAAATAGGACATGATGTAATTATATATAATCACATCTACAAAACAAAGATTACAAACAAAGTGCATGCAATGTATATTTCTGATGATTACAAGCCTTATAAGACTATGTTTATGTTTAGACATTGCAGTTCACAGATAACATTGTATTATTCTTTATCAACATTTACACTTGACTATGATACTTAATTATGAGGCTTAATTTGAAACTATTTTTAAAGTTTCCTCTGTTTGTCTAGCAAAAAAGCTAAACAGCTCCATTCTTCCAATAGTAGGATGTCACCTTCGAATCAGGCCTCTATATCAGGATCTCCGTTGTGGGGTGCTTTCCTGATTGGAGATGATAGGTTAGGTTGAATATAAAACACATGTAAACGTGGTTTCGGGTCAAAGCAGGTTCCATTTACATATTTCATAAGGTTGCTGAGACATTAAATATCTTCTCTGTCAAAACATTCAGGCGTACATTCAGCTCAAGCTATCAAACAAGCTATAAGTGGGAGGTTTTGGGTGGATACCTTGCAATCAAAATGGTAATACATGTTCACAACTTTATGTGATCAAACACTCTTGCTGCCACATTTCTACACGTTTCCATGGATCACAGAAAGTTTAGGATGAGGATGGGCCTCTACGAGGTACCTACTCAAATCTGGTGAGGGGCGCTTTGTCGCAAGTGACATCAGCCTGCGACCTGTTCTTTGTCTCGTTCGGTGTCTGAAGGTTTGGGATGCTATTCCTCGGTATGTCTATCCCATTCAACTTCAAGTCTCTGCGTTCAAGAACAAACACACAAATTAAAGCTCAAGAAGGTTTATATATAACAGGGTTTCCCATAACTGTCCTTGGGCTTCTCCGGACGGTTGTTTTAGACAATATATTTCTCCATTTTGAAGTTACAAAGTTTGAAACCAACATTACTTTTTAAAAAGTAATTATAAATCGGACAACAACATAGTTCACAAATCAATACAGTATTTAGTCAGGCTGGCTAGGTGTTTTTTTTATTCAGTGGTTAGGCAGTTGGATACAAAAGTCAATTTCAGCATGTGAAGCATTAAGGAAACAAATAATCATCACAGTATAACCCCAAGTCAACTAAACTTTAGGGCTATTAATCTGTCCAGTAAGGAAGCATAAGGGATTGTAAATCAATGTCACACTCTAACCCTCTTAGGTTCTCCTGGAGGAACCGAGGCAGACAGTAGGCAACTAAGCGGTTTACCTGTTAGACGTGCCGTCTCCCTCTTCCACAGTCTTCCTCCCAGGGATGTTCTGACCAAACAACTTGACCGCAAAGAACATCAGAATGCCGCAGCGTTTGGTATAGCAACAGGTGGCATCCACAGCAATCAGGAGGACCAAGAAGATGCCCATGACAATGCCCACCACCAACCCCTTTCCTATCCCACTCTTACCCACCCTTTCTACTGGAAAGTAGGTCGAGGGAAAGAGTGAGACCGAATGAAAATGGTCAGGAGGAAAGAGATGAAGACACAAAGAGAAAATATTAATTAGCCACAAAAAGAACACAGAAAAGGGATCCTGCTTCCGGCTTGTCTGTTCTGAGCATTTTATGTCTTTTTAGTGGTCAGTGATAATTGTTCCAAATAATATTGACTTGTATAGTGGTGTTGTTGATCACAACTCGGCCATCGAACACCTTAGAGAATGGGGAAAAGGCTGAGGGTTGCATCCACCGTGGAGAAATTCAGGGCTGGGCAACATATTTTCACTTTGTCAGGTCTTTATTTGGTTACTGTCCTAATGCTCTAACCAGAAAGCAACCTACCATAAATAACCTTCCTACAGTCTTTAGTAAACTAAAAGGTGCTAGTAACTATTGCTTGCCTGTACCCTGGGAAAAAGAAAACAAATTTGTATTTAATACAACTTTGGGTTTTGGCCACTTAGACAACAGCCTACTGATAAAGCAACGTTGGTGGGAGTGCGATGCTACTCTAGTCTCAAGCCTCATTACACTAATACAGAATGCAATTGTTGCATACCAGAGATGGGCTGTGGGACTTTAAAGTTGAACATGACAGGGCTGGAGGAGCCATTAAGGTTGACAGCGTGGACCTCCATTTCGTAATCTGAGTTATACTGGAGATCATGGAGGTGGATCATGGTCGAGTTGGATGACAGCTTCTTCATCCTCCATTCCTCATCCGCCATATTCTGGAGGTCGAGAACGATGCACATTCAAGGACATGTATACCCCAAAATGTATTAACCTTTTTTTTTACTTTTTGCTCTTCACTGAAAAACAAAGACACATACATACCTTATAGTGGACAATAAAGTGGATGATGGGAGAGCCTCCATCGTCTATCTGTTTTAAAGGGATGGAGAACATGTTCCCATCCACCTTCCCCTCGCTGGCTGCCAGGACAGGCCTGTCTGGTTCCCCTAAATGGGAGGAGACAGGGCAGTTTATGTGAGCGAAGTTCTGTGGAACAAAAAGCAAATTGCACCACATATCAAGAAGGCATTTAGTTTATAGGTGATAGAGGAAAAGCAACAAATGAGACATAATGACTTTACAGGCCGGAAAAAGTGCATAGGGATGATTCTCATTCTCCTCCTCAATAAATATAAAGGTTCGTATTCTGGCATAATAACGAATGTGTGGCTGCTGTTTTAACAAACACAAACAAATGTGTTGTAGTGACTACAATAGTTTACCTTCTTCAGGGCCAGATACCAATAGAATAGGATTATGTCATCAGGGGGCGGGGTACAGTCGGTAATGAAGCGTGATGAATGGGCGCCAGCGAGCAGGCGATGATGTCATGTGGATGGTCAAGTAACAGCGGAGTGAGTGAATGAAGGCAGATGAACATTTCGTCCAACACACAAATACTGCAGATACACTTAAAACAGTATGCAATATGGCTATTCTTGTAAAAACAGTACAGATATAGTTTGTTATCACAAGTAATTCAGTTGAAATAATGATACACCATTCTAAGAAATTAAGGGAACACTTAAATCACACATCAGGTCTCAATGAATGAAACGTATTAAAGATCAAGAAACATTCAAGCAAACGATGAAAATCACAGGCTGTTCCAACTTATGATGTGAATCAGTAGTGTGTTTGGCCCCCACATGAATGTATGCACTCTTGACAACTGGGCTTTCATATTATAAGATGGCGGAGGGTGTCCTGGGGGATCTCCTCCCAGACCTGGATCAGGGCATCAGTAAGCTCCTGGACAGTTTGTGGCTCTACTTGGAGGTGTTGGATGCACCAATACATAACATGCCACAGGTTCTCGATTAGATTCAGGTCTGGGGAACTTGAGGGCCAGTCAGTGGCATCAATGCCTTTGTATTCCAGGAACTGACCCCCCGCCAAACCGGTCAGCTTGGATGATGTTGCACACGGCATAACTTTCACCAGGTGAAAGTAATGTTGGCCCTTTAGGTCTGTCACATTTGGTCAGTAGGAATCTGCTCTCATGTGGAAAGATCAGGGCACCAATGGAGCACCTGCCAATTCTGGTGTTCTACGGCAAATGCCAATGGAGCAGCACGATGCTGGGCTGTGAGCACAGGTCCCACTAGATCAGGGGTGGGCAAATATTTTGGCTCGGGGGCCACATCAGGATTTTGAAATGAAATGGAGGGCCACATTTGTTTTTGTAATTTGTTAATCATAATTGATTTGGAGGCCAGAAAAGGGCAAAAGTTAAAACATACATTACATATGTACAGTAGATCATATATAAGGTGTAAATAGTAAAATTTCTGACTCAGATGTATAAGAATGGGCTGGTGAGTTGGTTTTTTAATTCCCCCCAAAATAATTTTATTACATTCCGTAAGCCGGATGGGACAGCCTCGCGGGCCGCATTTGGCCCCCGGGCCGTAGTTTGCCCACCCCTGCACTAGATGATATCCCTAAAGTTTAATTGACCTGGTGTTATACTGTAATGAATAGGTGTTCCCTTAATTTCTTTGAGCACTGTAGTTATAATAATATTGCATTTGCCTAGTACCTTGAAGTTCTAAGAGTGTAAGAAGGACTGAAAGGAAGAGTGTGAAACTCACGTATTCCTTGTGTGTGAACGGTGAGCGGGTCTGAGAATTCTCCTTGACCCAGTGCGTTCTGAGTGGCAAGGCGGACCAAGTAGGTGGTGTAGGTCGACAGATTTGTGATCACCAGGGTGTCTGCACACAACAACAACAGTGGCTAAATGCAAAAACATCACTTCATAGTTGTACAACAAGCTACTCAGCATTGCTAACATAGCAATTAAAGGCTGACCCTAGTATGGGGGACAACATAGAAAATAACAATTGCTTAGGTTCTGTTTTCTTTTTAAGTCAATCTGATATTTGGACAGATAAGAGCCAACATCCACAAGTTTGGAGTTTTGGCAGAGTCGGATGTGCAACTGCATTAAGTTTCAAGTCAAGTTGGTGAGCAGCTGCGTGTCAACTCACAATAGAAGTTTGCTTAGCTACAATAAGGTGTTGGTTGTAAATAATATGAATATACATATCAAATATATAGAGATGTACAGGCTGCTGGGATTGTTACTAATTAAAGCTGCTTGTGAATTGCACACTGAGAGTAAGGTTTGTACCTGTGGCTTGGACGAGTCTCTGCTGCCAATGTTTCTCATTTTCCAACTTCCACTGGAGGATAAAAGAGGTGATTGTTGAGCCCCCTTCCACCGGGGGAGCTCCCAGGGTAAAATGGACCGATGTGAACCCCAGGGTAGCGTTGACCTGGGACAATTTACCTGGCCAGGCTGGCGAAGGGGGATGAGAGAAGAGGGAGAGGGGAGAAGGAGGGAGATCCACAGCAGGTCAAATACAGAAAGTAAAGAGGGAATGAGAGAAGGAACAGGCTATTAGTAAGAAATAAACCGCATGTCCATTTGGTAGATGGGTAAATAGCTGTGTGTTAACCCTACTAGATATTACTATTATAATAGAGTAGAAAGCTAATGAGTGGCAATACTTTTCACAAGTAAGTCTGTAGAGGCATTGCCAGCGGGACTGATAGCCATGCAGGTGTACAGGCCTCCATCAGAGGGGGCCAAATTGTCGATGACTAGGACACAGCCATCCTCCAGCCTCACTCGACCTTCACCTGCATCCTGTGCCAAATAAGAGGAAACCAGACAGAAATTCAGATCAAAGAAACATGAGATGAAATGGATTCATATATAAATTCCACTGTCATCACCAATTGCACTGCATCCAGAACAATGAGGCATGCATGGCACTTGTACTTGGAAGGAGTCTCTCGGAGAGATAAACACTGTTGGATTGATGTGGGTGTAGATGTAGTTAGGTCTCTGAGCTGTCTGTTTAAGCAGTTGGCACACAGTTAGGACACACAACAGTGCCATAGAAGACATGCAACCAGAGGTCTCTTCACAGAGTTCAGAACAGAGTCTGAGAGGCATCCTTCTACATAAAGCCATGACCACGTGGAACTGTTTTCCTACTTACATAACTAAAACTAGCAATATAGACACATTAATAAAACATATAAAAAATGCCATGCCCTCTAGACCAGGTCTTGCTATGCTAGGCCGGGCGAAATAAAGTTAAAAATGGCAAAGTGGTGGAATTCAGTTACATTCATAACATGGGCAGAATTAAGTTTAAATCAGTAACATCTCACAACATGTCCACCCAATCAAATGCCTTTCTTGGGGACAGTTCCACCAGAAGTTGCATGTATTGAGTCTTCTTTGTTCCATATGTAAAGGGCCATGCTCTGCGAAACATCTTCTGGTCATTTCTTGTAGGGAGATTTATTAAAATGTAACATTCTATAGAAATCTTAGCAATCGGAGCCCCTACCTTAAACAAACTGTTTTTAAATACAAGTTTATCAAAGAGAATTGATGGTGGTATGGCCTTGTGAAAAAACAATGACACACAATGTAATACCCTGAGTAGAATGTGTAGTTGTTACCTAGGTAAGGGCAAATGTGGATTCAAATAAAAACCTAATAAAAAAAAATTAAAAAAAAGAAATGTCTTACCACTGTTAGCAACTGCTCATCTGTAGTCTTCTTGAACCACTGCAGAGTGGGCATGGGGTGTCCTGAGACATTACAGGACACTGAGATGGTCTGGCCAGACATCACCTCCATCTCTGTCTGGTTTAGCACTACTAGAGGATGCTCTAGATACAGGTACATCATAAGAGATGGGCACTTATTTGGGTGACATAACATACACTTGTGCATAGATAAATTGAAATAAATATTCAGTTCTGGGAAAGAAAATGTGTACCCTTTGTGATTTTATAAATGTTTAGCTTATAGGGAATACTAATCAGGTTTAGAGCAAAAACTATATTTTAACAAACGTATTTAACAGTTGTTGCATTCAAGGAAAAAAATATAAAAAATGGAATGCTTAAAACAAAGTTAAGTATAATTTTTTTAAGTACCGGTAGCCTATATTTTTTAAATGCCTACATATCCAAACAGCAGTAAAAAAGCACATGCATTTGAACCGCAATGCTCACATCAGAAATGAATACCTGGAGGAAAGCATTTTTCATTACCGAATTTCTGATTTACTTCAGTTTCTAAACCAATGTTGTTGCTGTAACAGTAACATTACGCAATGCTTTTTAGCCATGGTTCTATAAAAGGTCTGGATTGATTAAGAAAGTAATAATAGATTTGGAAATGACTGTTTGTACCGGTGAATTAAACTCACTAACATGCATCAGTAAAACATGCCGTACATCAAATACAGTATACACTACCATTAAAACATTTGGGGGCACTAAGAAATGTCTTGTTTTCTATGACTACATACATGAAATCAGCTTGAATACGAAATACAGCGAAATTAAAAGGAAATGTGCTCTGATAAGCCAAACATTACAACAACTCACGGATGAAGCGAATAACTTTGATAATCTAACAAGGGCACTTGTCAAGGTCTGGGTAGAATAGATGGTGAACAATCAGTTCTCGTAGTCAATTTGTTGGATACAGGAGAAATGAGAGTAAAGACCTGAGCTACTTCGAAAATGGACACATTGTTAAGAGCCAGACGACAAGGTCAGAGCATTTCCAAAATGACAAGGCTTGCATGGTGTTTCTGGTAAGAGGTGGTGAGTTCCTATCAACAATGGTACGAAGAGGGACAAACCACAAACCAGCGACCTTGTGTTGGGTGCCCCAAGTTGGGTGAGCAACAAAGGCTATCCCATCTGTTCCAGACAAACATAACTCTACTGTGACAGAAATGTTAATGATGGTTACGGGAGGAATGTGTCAAAACACACAGTGCATCGCGCAATGCTGCATACAGTGTTGTTGGAGACCGGTCATAGTGCCCGTGATGACCCCTGTCCTCCGTCAAAAGCACCTACAAAGGCCACGTGAGCACCTGAACTGGACCTTGGAACAGTGTCCCATTTTCTTTTACATCATGTGAACGACCGTGCACGTGTGCACAGTTTACCTAGGGAAGGCACAAAGACAGAAGTGTGAGGTTCTGGGCAATGTTCTGCTGGAAAACCCTGGGTCCGGGGATTCAGGTGGTGGTCAATTTGATACGTGAAATTTACCTAAACATCACTGCAGACCAGGTTCACCCCTTTATGGCAATTATATTCACTAATGACAGTTGCCTCTTTCAGCTAAATTATGGCACGCTACACACGTTGTTCAGGAATGGTTTGAAGAACACAATGAAAAGTTCAAGGAGTTGCCCTGGCCTCCAAATTCTGCAAATCTCAATCTCACTGAGCATCTGTAGCATGTGCTGGTGGCTCCACCTCACATCTTACAGGACTTGAAGGATCTGCTGCTAATGTCTTAGTGCCCCATATCAAAGCACAGTTTCAGGGGTCTTGTTGAGTCCATGCCTCGGCAGGACGGTGCTAATTTTGGTGGTTTGCGGAGGACCAACAGTATATTGGGTAGGTGGTCATAATGTTTTGGCTCATCAATGTAGTCAGTGACATGGTTAGAAATAATGAGTATTAAAATTAAATAATAATCGTGTCCTTCGAACTATGCAATTGTCAAAGAATCCTTCATCTGTAGCAATTGCAGTCTTGGAGACTTTCGGCATTATTGTTGTCAATGTTGTGAGGTAATCTGAAAAGATTTCACCCCATGCTTCCTAAAGCACTTTCCACATGTTGAATTGGCTTCTTACGTTCCATACGGTCATGCTGCTCCCAAAACAACTCAATAGGGCCACCTTATTATAGACAGAATACCAGCGGACTACTTCTTTCCTCAATAGTTCTTGCATAGCTTGGAGCTGGTCTTTGAACCATTGTCCTGTTGTTGCCTTCCACATCGCCCACTTTACCACCACAAAAGCACCCATACCATCACAATGCCTCCACCATGCTTTAAAGATGGCATCAAGCACTCACCCAGCATCTTTTAATTTGGTCTGCATCTGACAAATGCTCTTCTTTGGGATCTAAACACCTCAAACGTCCTCTCCAGTGTCTGTGTTCTTTTGCACCACTTTTCTTTTTATTGGCCAGTCTGAGATATGGCTTTTCCTTTGCATCTCTACTTAGAAGGCCAGCATCCTGGAATCGTCTCTTCACTGTTGATGTCAAGACGGGTGTTTTGCGGTTTAATAAAGCTGCCAGGTAAGGACCTGTGAGGCTTCTTTTTTTCTCAAATTAGACACTCTAATATGTTTGTCCTCTTGGTCATTTGTGCTCCTGGGCACTGTTCTGTGAAGTGACTAGTGCACAGGATTGGATGGGATCAGCATTATCTTAGCAATTTCTCAACTTGGAAAATCCTTCATTTCCCAGAACACAAAAGATGTGCTGATTCTCCAGATACTGAACTAGTCTAAAGAAGCCCAGTTTTATTGCTTCTTTAATCAGCACAACCGTTTTCATCTGTGCTAACATAATCGCAAAAGGGTTTTCTAATGACCAATTAGCCTTTGAAAATTATAAACTAAGATTAGCAAACACAATGTGCTATTGCTGATAATTGGCTTCTGTATGCCTATGAAGACATTCCATAAATAAATGTTATATTCTATTTCCAGCAATAATAGTTTTTTACAACATTAACTATGTCTATACTGTATTTCTGATCAATTTGAAGTGACCCCAAAGTTTAGAACGGTAGAGTATTCTGTATATACAACACTGCCATTCATTCTCCAAGATATGTCTGTATATCAGTAAAATAAACATCAGGAAGGAAGTATTAAAATAACAATCAATTTGGAATTTGTTATTTTGGGGAAGTTTGGTTTTATGAAGCCAAAGTTGTATGTTCCCAGGAAGAGTGTGTTTGCTGGTGTTCTCTACAAACCACACCTGAGACATCCAGTATGATTTTGGCACTGCCCTCTCCGATCTTATTCTTGGCCACACAGGTGTAAACTCCATAGTCCCTCCTGACCACAGACAAGATGATGAGCTCACTCTTATCTGAATTGTATTTGTAGCGAGACTCATCTGACGTCTCTGGGCTGAAAATAGATGCGCAGAAAGAAAACAAAGAACGTTAGTACACTCAACCACACAGAACAAAATGTGCGGTAAATAGAAATAAGTAAATGAGAAAAAGATTTGAAGAATTATGCAAATCTTCAAGATTATTTCTATTTACAATGCTTACAATGATCTATTCCCTAGAAATCATATACAACCCTACACAGACAGGATGTCAGGCCACATTAGTGGTGCACTTCACAAACAAATACAGTCTTTTTACTCCCTCTCCATCTCACATTTTCCCTCTCTCTGTACTTGAAAACGGAAAGTCAAAGATTTAACAAGGTATTATGGCTACATTCACATGGATTCTCACTTGAGTGTAAGCACAGGGTCTCAATGAAGGAAATGTATTCCACACAGACACAAACACATACGTTGTCCAGGAAATATTTGGCCTGGGAACTCCTTCAACCAGGCAGATTAGAGAGACGTTGGTCTCTGGTCCAGCCTTGACTTTCTTCACGTCCTCATGGATCTTCACTAAAGGAGAAACTAACGCAGAAAGAGAAGCAACAATATTTGTTATAGTTATCTACCAAACTATAGCTTATACACTCTGGTTTAAAGAGAGGTAAAGGGACACCTGTATTTCACCTAAATTATAACATTGACACACTGAAATCCTTACGCTGTAAACAATGTATAGACAAGGCATAAAAGCATTAAACCAAAGCATGCTTTGGTTTGAGTGTCTTGGTAGTCAATGTTTTAGCATTTTTCGCTCAAATCCCATCTAGTCCTAGTACGTATAATAACATTTCACACGCATATTTTTTAAACCACCCTAGCGTATGTCAAATGTATTGTAAACTTTACCATAGGGTCTAACAGGTTTAATGAACATGATCAGCAAAACATGTATGTACCATGACGTTTTGGTATTTGTGAAACAAATCATTTGCCAGTAATGGAAGAGTACCAATTTTAAAAATCATCTACAGTAATTGTAATTAATTCAATGTTCACAATCAACAATTTACAGTCTGAGTGTTTTAAGTTTTTTGGGGGGTAGATAACTGACTATGTGTGAATTAATATCACACTTCGAATTGGGTAGCAAACATCTATAATCAAGTAAAAAGGTAATGATGCAGGGAATATTTGTGTGTCCCTTAAACAGGGTTAAGGATAGATATTAAGGTTAAGGGTTAAAGGTGCCATTTGTAAGATTTCCACAATACAAAAGCAGAAAAATGCTAATTAGAAATGGTATTGGGGAAAGATTTTATTTCAAATGGACTTCCAAAGGCAATTTGTTATTGTCTGCATAGTCACACTCAGTAGATTTGATGTATTCCTGATAATGTTGTCTTGTTTATGTTGTTCTGGTTATTGTATAACTTTTTAGGAAATGTTAGTAAAGGAAAAATAGATAATATCCTATAATAGGCATCGCATTGAGACAAGAAGAAATACATGGACAGACAAAGACCTGAAAATTGATGTGTTAGCCATATTACAATTGGACAGGAAAGATTTACACGGTTGAACAGTTCTAGTTATAACACATTTAGGATAGAAATATAGAAATTCCATACCACACGTTAGCAATAATGCCAGGCTAGCTAGCTGTTATCTAGTTATCTTCTGGGGCATAACCAAAGAATATATCGGTCTGGCGCCGCCATATTAGAGATGTAAATACAGAATTTATACAGTTCTCTTTTAAGATTAGGATTTTGCTGTGGTTAGTGCATGGTATTAATAATAAATAGTTAAGGTTGGGGATAGTATTGAGGTTAGGTATTAACTCTCCTTCATTTCTTATTTGTATTAGGCTAATACATATCATTATTTTAATTACATGGATAGTTTAGAATGTGGATTTGGAATTGAAGGACCATGTAGGTATTCAAAAATGTATAAAATGTATAATAATTTTAAATAAAAAATTTAATTGGCATTAAACAGTATACTTTACAAAACTTTTATTAGGCAATTGTACATGGCAAAATAGCACCACGAATTATCAGTGTTGTCTTTCATTTATTTACGTTTAAAAAAAGAAAAAAGTCTACATATATCTCTAGACCCATATTTCACCATGGTCCAAATTTTGAAAAGTAATGCAGCGTTTTCATCTAAGACCATTTTGCTACAACTGCAAAGTTAGCCCAGCAATGTTTTGTGAAAGTACGTTTTGTAAGAAGAAAACGTCACAGGTAAAGCCAGTGGCATCCTGTGATGATATATCATATCTAAGAAAATACTGCTTAAAACTGTAGACAAAGTACATTATTTGCAGCCAAATCATAATGACAGCTTCATCACATATGTATGTGAACTCCTAGATTTAAAATGTCTTCAACCTGTAGTTTTGAAACTAAAGGCCTTATATTGACATGTATCAGCTAATAACATTCTCTACAGTGTAAGGACACAAATGTCAAATTTTGGTGGGCTTTACCTTAAAAACCTAATGAAAATAGATTTGACTTTTGAGTACCCCCATCTTACCATTGACAACGATGGATATGTTGATTTCTCTAGAAATGGGACGTTTCTTGATTTTTCCCTCGCAGTTATAGGTTCCTTTATCCTCCCTGCTGATGTTCTTGATTTGTAGGGAGTTATCTGTGAGCATTCTGACACGGTCTGCAAGCAGCAGGAGATGAGAATAAGATAAAGAGGTCAGTACCCTTTCTGTCACCACCACATTCTCTGGTCGTGCTTCATCAAAATAACCAGGCACCAAAAAGCAAGGAGTAATTAGTATATTAAGTAAGTAAGCGATGGCGAAATTCCTCTTTAAACTGAATAATTCCGATAGACTAACAGAATTATTACAGACAGCTAGATTTTAAATAAAAATAACATTGTTTGTAAATCGTACCGTTAAGGTGTAGTTCCTGATGATCCCTCTTCCATTTTACTTCTATCGCCGGCTGTCCTGTGACCTTGCATGGGATGACTGCATCCTGACCCTCCAGGAACTCGTGGTAGGTTTCTGTACCATGGAAGGCTGGTGTCTCTAAGAGAGATGACAAGTTTTTAAAAAAAAAGGTTAAAAAAACACTTTTGAATGTCTGAAACAAGCCATTTTATGACTTAAATCGATTTTCACGTAAACATTTCCATTACAAACAAATGTAAGGCCATCTTTGATAATAACACATATCCCATTCACACATATCCTAAACGCAAACCAACGTGACCATGCCAAGAATTTTATGCACTTTTTTTGAAGATAATTGCCGCAACACAACCTGGTGCATAAACGTTTCTCAAAGCCTGTTGACATTCCTCAAAGAGGAATAGTACTAATACTGTCCCCTTACGTTGTTCCAATTGTCTAGGATGATAATACCCACAAACCGACTGCCAACCAAATTCACAAGTGGTTATATAAACACCAGTAGTGTTTATACCCACTATACACAGTTCAGGACTTTTACAGATGCATTCCGTAAAAAAAAAAAAAATTAAAATTAAGGGAACGTGTTATCATCACAGTATAAGTAATTATAGTAACATTTGGGGATCTCAATCTGTCCAGTTGGCAAGCATCAGTTATTGTAAATCAATGTCACCTGTTTTGGTACAAATAAACAGATTTGCCACTGGAGAGGCAACAGCAAGTCAACCCCACACAGCCACAAAATGAAACCACAAACTGCACAAAACATCTACTGATCCATGATCAACCAAGGTGAAAGGTTTTACTTTAATCTTACCATAGACATAGAGAAAATATGCAGTATCATCTTCGTGTTTGGTCTCAAATTCACAATGGCAAACGTAGCGCCCTGCATCCTCAATCTTGGCATGTATGATTGTTAGTTTTGATGATGTCTCATCTATTTTCTCGATAATGGGTTGATCACCATCAATATCCAGTCCATCTTTGTGCCAGGAGATGTCTCCTTCTCCACCAGCTGTAACGGTTTGCACATGTTAACACACAGGTATTTCATGACATTTGCATACATGATCATGGTGCATTTACTACAGTTCAATTATCTATGAATATTAGAAGATTGTAATTTGTGATGAGAAAATTTCTACAGAAAAACAGCTTTCTTCGTATTTTTTCCTTTTTTGTGTTATCACAGTTACCTTAAAAATATATATATATATATGAATTTGTGTATTCATTAAATTTTCAGGTATATGCGTTGTCATTGCTTTGGCATGACAGCACCCCCTATTGGACGCATAAGGCATCTATGTACTGTACATCTTTTGCAGGAGGGTAAGCAGAAGACACTGTTTTGGGGGAAGATTAAACAAACCTTTGCAGAGGAGCACGACGTCCTCACCCAGGGGCACATCTGCTTTGTTGGACAGAATTTCCATTTTTGCCTCTGAAACAGTGAGAAAGACCAATATTATAACTTTTAGAAACACTTCAAATAAAAAAATACGGATTTATTATTAAAAGCCAAACAGTGTGACTACCTTAACATACAACTCTGTTTCCCAAAAATATGGGACGCTGCGTAAAATGCAATAAAGTGCAAATCACATATCCCTATATTTTACTGAAAATAGTACAAAGACAACATATCAAAGGATGAAAGTAAGAAATTATACAGTTTTGATTTTGGAAAATAATATCCCCATTTAGAATTTTGTGCCAGCAACACGTTTCAAAGAAGTTGGGACAGAGGCAGGTTTTCCACTATGTTGTATCACTTCATCTTTTAACAATAACAATAAAAAAAGCGTTTAGGAAGTGAACAGACCAATTTATGTAGTTTTGAAAGTATACTTTGTTCCTATTCTTACTGGATATAGTGTTTCATCTGCTCCTATGTTTGGGGTCTCCTTTGTTGTATTATCTGTTTCATAATGAGCTAAATGTTTTCAATGGGTGACCGGTCGGTACTGCAGACAGGCAGGTATAGCACCCAGACTCTTACTACTGGATCTTGTTTCTATATGATTTCTGGATAAATACTGGGTTGGGCAGTTTCCCTAATAATTGCAGAGCTTACTCTCTTCTAGGAGACCTTGGCCCTGGGCTAAGATGCAAAAGTAATCTGTGATTTTGGTTAATTAGTGGTTATAATTCATGAGGAAAGGTGTAAATTCGTAGGTGGATTGTCTCCATACCCGCATGAATTACAGGTGTGCCATATGTCAATACAGACAAGTGCAGTGCATTCTCTCCCTCGCTTTATCCGATTAATCAATCTGCGCTGACATCGACATATATGATCGTATATCTCTTCCCATGATATTCAACGTTATTGGAACGTTGCAACTTTATCTGGTATGCACTGAACCCCCCAACACTTTGCTATCTTTTTTAATACGTTTGATTCGCTGGCTCGGCTTAATCAATCGAGTGCTCACAATCATTTGTAAGCACTCTACTACATGTACATGTAACATTTAAATGATGTTTCTGTCATGATTTTGGTTGTAGTGTAAGTAGGCCATTTTCTCTGCAAACCCTAACCCTTCTATAGTCAAGAGTAACGGTGCACTCATCAGAACTACTTTTACAAATTCATACTAAATAACACATTGCCAATATTAGTCATTAATTACCTGCGGAGAATTAGGGTGATCAGAAAAGTCTAATTTGCCCATGTCTGCGATGAAGCCTAATTAATTGCATCCTTAAGACAAATTGATTGTTGTCTTATTGTTTTACTATTGTTGTTCTATTGTTTTTACTGTAAATAATTAACTATCAATAGTGCATATATTATACGTATTGATGGCCCCAGCAGAATATAAATAGGCTGCTAAAATGTAATTACAGTGCACTGAATGACAGACAGGAAAAGACCTGCAAAAACTTGGCATGTGGTGGACCCTCGGCAGGACACTGGTCCTTCCTGTATTTTGTCTAAGCCAGGCTTGATGGCGTGGTGGACAGACTGCATGGCTGCATGACAATTCTCTTAGATGTCTCTCTTTCTAAATCAGATTCCTTTCAGCGTTCTTTCTTTGTCTCCATTTGGTCGCTGAAATGTGAAATGATTGGATGGATTTCCACCCTTTTGCTTTCCCCTATCATTGTTTTTTTGTTAGAAAATAATATTGCAGTCAAAGAGTGATTGCAGGGGGTATGTTAATAAAGATCATTAACCAATAAGAAACCGTGCTGGATTCTGAAAGCTCAAGCTGAGCTTGAACGTTGCATTGGTTACACATTACACAATCAGCAGAAGTTAAATGCATTAGAATATATATTTTCAATGTGAGAATAGTTTTCAGCATGTACTGGAAAGCTTAGTGAATGTGTTGAAATGCTATATTCAGAGATCATTTACAAAGAACATTTACACATTGAGTTTGCTAAAGTTTTATTTAATCCTCTATGCAACATAAAGAAATGTATTTTATTACTATTATTATTATTTTTTAACATCTTGTATTGGGCTGATGGAGTAATATGTTGTTAACAAATGCGGAATATGTATGTAGATATTACAGTTTTTACAAAAGTATGAATCCTCTAATATTTTGCCTGTACCTTTTATCTATACCCAAATAAATCTCAGAAAGTTAGGGTTAGATATATTTCATAACAAGTTTCCTACAATCTATGACCATATATTAGTAATAGGGTCAAAATTGAACAAGTGGTATTTGTCCTACCAGTGTGCGCAAAACGGTCGTCAATTCCCTTATTTAGTTTTATATGCACACCGGACTCTAATAGTTTGACAGATAATGACAAAAAGAGTCTGCATAAACATGGGGTGGGAGTGAAACCCAAGTAGCTAGTTTGGAGACCCCTGCATTAGAAAGTATTTATTTGCATACTGAAAGCGTTCTGACAGCTTTGCATATTATTTGCGGTGATTTGAGGCAATCACTCTTAGAGCAAAGACTTGTACCATATTTAGTAAGTAATAGGCGTTTCGACGTAACAATAGCTACGCTCGGTCTGTTTCTAATTGCAATTTATTTATAAAACGGTCGTAGTATGGTTTGATGAATTCCACTATTTTTACGCAAACGCACATTCTTAATTCCGCTCGTAAATACAAAACGGAATTATTTCTAGTTCACCTGCCAGTAGCCTGTGAATTTATTCCAGTGGCAGTACAAGTGTATATATACACGATGTATACAATTTAATACATACAATTCTTTATATATATATATATATATATATATATATATATACAATTACAATCCATTTAGAAAGCAGGCCTCCTAAAGTATGGTTTCATTCAAAAGGAATATTTAATATTTGAAAAAAGGGCTTTTGCTTTGGAGCCCTACAAATAATATAAATAGTAAACATAAAATAAATATAAATGATCCTAACCAATATCAAAGTAGGACTAATATTATTTCTAGAAGATGTATTATCCTTACCCGAAAAATCCAGGATCAGCATTATTGCGAACATTCTCAAGATGAGCATCAATTCAGCCATTTCTACCTAATCGTTTCCGTAAAAAATGATTGATAGTCCTTGACTTCTACTGCATGCAATTGCGCGGGAAATACAACTGTTGCTGAGACATGTGTCATGGTTTTATAGGCAAATTGGGAGACAGAGGCAGACAGGAACTGCACAATCACTCAAATCTCCCCAACCACTGCCCGACCCCTTAACATTTTAGCTTTAGATCATCCATTTGGGAAGATGAATGCTCTAAAGTAGCCTACCCTACCCTCTCAGGCGCCACTGCAAACCCGTGCCTCCCACAACCAAAAATCAGATAAAAATGCTCCTTAAGGGACAGGATGAAAGACGATATTTTATCAGTCTACTGAATCTTTTTTCTCGTAAAACTTAATCAGAACTTAAAATATTCAAAAACAAATTTACTGCGCAGGAAAAAACATATAGGTAACAATATATAGCCTTTTTACACGTATGATTTAGAAAATACTTTGAAAGAGACTGACATGCATGCATATCTTTTATGAATATAGGTAGCCCTCAACCTATATACAGTACATATGTTTGTTTTAGTTTCTCTGGCACTGATTCCATGACTCTGTTCTAACATTTGTTGAACATTCCAAAAACATAATGGGCTCAATAATAGGAATGTATTGGTTGTCATTTTCAACCTGCTAAATTTTTCACCACAAAATACAAAAACATCCATATGTTATATTTTGATATTTGATTTGACCAATAATGTAAGGTCTTGTTTCACCATATGAAACGACAGAGAACCAATTCTTCTTTACAATAATGACGATGACAAAGTCCATTTGTAGTTAACATTTGTAATTCAGCTATACATGAAAATGATGAAAGCAATGACAGAATCAAGAAACATTTTGGACGTAACAAAGTTACACTGAATTCATTAATTCAAACAGTATTCACAGATGTACTAGATGCTTACAGTTCCTTTTGGAAAGTAAGAACATTCTTCACATTTTGTTGTGTAATGACAACATTTCAAATGAATTTACATTTGTTTTGCTATCAATTAACACACAATACCCTATAACTAGCAATGGTATTCAAGTCTGAGCTTTAGCTCTGCCACTCAAAGACATTTACAGATTTGTCTCGAAGCCACTCCAGGGTTGTCTTGATTGTTTTTTACCATAGTGAAACTTAAGCACACGTTGGATCCCCTTTTTTTTCAACGGATGGTTTGCATTTTGCTCCATTCATACTTGCCTGATCACGAATGATCTCCCAGTCCACGCCACAATAGTATGATGCTCCACCACCAGGCTTGGTCTCATGGGAGACGTTCAGGCCGCATGTCATATGCCTTTTAATGAGGAGTGGCATGCGATTCCTCCATGAGGCCTGATTGGAGACTTTGGAGATGATTGTCCATCTCATCGTTTCTCTCACATTTGCAGAGAACCTCTGAGGCTTAGTTGCAGTGACCAATTGTTGCTTTGTCCCTGACCAAGGCCCTCGTTGCCTGGTTACTTAGTATGGCAGGACACCCAAGGATGGTCAATAGAAATAGGAGGCAACTAAGCTCAAGTTTTATTGCAAAGGGTCTGAATACTTAAATGCAAATGTGACATTTCAGTTTATTTTCATTGTGTGCGGATAAATGGATAGGAGAAAGAATCTGAGGAATGTGCTGAACATTAATGATGGACAGTTATTGGTGGGACATTTCATTGGTTGGACACAAATTTGGTTTATTTCCACAGCTTTACAATAATATAAAACTGTAGAACAGGGCAGCATGTTCTACTGCCACAATTAACCGAACAGCACTCCACATTACATCTATCACGGTTGCGGTGGGAGTTGAAACCAAAAGCAGACATTTTGAAAGTAAAGTGGATTTAATCCTTAAACACAAAACAAACTACACAAACTGTAAACGTAAATGAAAGGTGCTAACAAACATAAACCGATGTACAAAGAAACGTGTAGCGTATTCACTGAATATAGAATTAAACAAAGGACAAACCGTGAACATTGAATACACAAACAATCAACCACACCTCAGAGTCAACTGAACACAGCGGCATAGAGAAGGCCAGAGGCCTCTCTAACTGACATGCCCTGACTGCAAGCCCCAAAGCATAGAGGAGGCTAGGGGCTCCCAGCCAGGACATGACAACATCATTGTTCGCAAGATTAAAAATAATTTCCTTATCTTACTGAAGTGTCTTTTCTTTTTGTGCATATTAGTGCTTATTAGTCAAAACAACAATGTTATTACTTATCATTATCATTCGAAATATCAACAGACATCCAATACATTTTATTTTACAACTTATTTGTAATGTGTCTAGCAGATCTGCCTTACATCCTTGATCAAGCAGTCAAATTGTTATGAGTGATTATAAGGAAACATTTGAAACAAGTTTAGCAAATACCAGGGTAATTCTGATAGGTCTCAGATTTTCCTTCTTCTGACTTACTTGCCACACATTTCTGTACATAGACAGAGCTGGAAGTAAGATATAACGAATACCTGTGCTTGATTTGGGGTAAAATCAGTGCAGGAGCTGTGTTTTCAATTTGACTGGGGGGGCCAAAATATCGCGATCAAAAGTATTAAGAGCTTTAGTATATGCACAACATGGACATTATTGTATATGTGTCTATTAGAATATCTTTTAATATTGGCGGACATTCAAGTAGCAACTACATTAATGCTTATCTTGGGTTCATCGGTGAAGTCCAACTTATTTTGTCAGTGGTTGATTGATAAGGCTTATTGTTTTATAGTGGGGCTGGTAACCTATTTGTTTTATGAATAAAATGCCACTATAGCAAGAAAAGGTATCGTTTGCTGTTCCACAGAAATGTGTAATGCTGGTATAGCGCTGTGGAAAGCTAAAAAAGCCTCTTGTTACTGCACAGGAGAAGCTTTGACAAGTACTTCTGACACTTCTCACTGTAGTTTTTGTAATTTTTATTATTGCAGGGAGTGTTCAATTACAAACTGCATCAGCGGCAGGAACTGGGAGAGTAGTCTGGATTGGGGGAAAGATGAATGCAGCAATGTACAGAGACATCCTTGATGGAAACCTGCTCCAGAGTGCTATGGACCTCAGACTGGGGCGAAGGTTCTTCTTTTAACGGGACAACAACCCTAAGCACACAGCCAAGATAACAAAGGAGTGGCTTCAAGACAACTCTGTGACTGTCCTTGAGTGGCCCAGACTTGAACCTGATTGAACATCTCTAGAGAGACCTACAAGTGGTTGTGCACCGACTCTCCCCATCCAACCTGATGGAGCTTGAGAGGTCCTGCAAAGAAGAATGCCACAAAATACGTGTGCCAGGCTTGTAGCATCATACTCCAAAAGACTTAAGTATTGAACATGTAACCATGCAACCCAAGTAATCCATACATACAAATTAAGTTATTAAGTTTCACACTAAATATATTTCCAAATGTGCTATTGACATTTTCACCAAATGTTGGTAACAACCCAAGTAATCCATACATACAAATTAAGTTATGTGTAATAACTTTGAAGTTTTATTATGACAGTGATTATTATCACTTCTCATACTATTCAATGGAATGCAGAAATGCTACGTTTTTTTTTATAATCTAAAACCTTTGGAGAGCTGGTGCTTTCCGGTCTATTCAAGTTAGTGTTTTTTTATTGTAACTTCATACAACAAAATAACTTTTTAGAGACAGTAGGTTCTGGGGGTTAGTGTTCTCTTTCCTTTGAGTAAGTTAAAAAGCTACAGTTGAGATCTGTAATTGGAAATCATTATGTGAAACACACAGCTACACTTTTTGTTTTGGATACTAATCAACTGCAGGCATATTAGTACAACATTGAAGCATAAATGTGCTAGTCAGGGATTTGCCGCCGGCCTGTCTACAGTATATTGTATGCAAGCACAAGTTTTTTTTTTGTTCTTTATACAGAGAAATACAAATGCTTATTCAGTTTACTGTTTCTGGCTAATGAACATTTAGTAGAATGTTAGTCTTGTTCATGGAACTAACTTTTAGTGAAAAGTTGAGAAAGCATGAAATTGCTTGTCAAAATGAACTTATTGTTGGAAAACTACTGTTAAATTTGTGTTAACGTTTGTGTTTTTGCCAACTGTAGTGTGACAAAAATATAACTTATTTGGCGTGTACAAAACATCAGTTCTTATGGTTAAGTTTAGTTATATATAAGCAGCATGATTTTGTTTGTATGATGGCAATATCATTGCCTTCAGACACATTTCTACAGGTAAAGCTTTTTATTTTATAATAAACTAATAATACTTTCAATACTTAAGATTTTCTTTTACTTGTATTTTCTTAACTAGTAGTTTTACTTCTACTACTTGAGAGCAATGTAATAGCAGTGAAAAAGGGTACTTCTAGTAGAGTATAATTTTTTTGGTACATTTGCCCAAGGCTAGCACAGCCTGAAGCCACTATAGTGATCATTTCAAACATCTTCGTGAAATAAAAGACACACTCTAAAGATGTTCACTCACGGATTCCAAGCTGATAGAAACCTAACATGAATATAATGTAACAGTCCAACAACATACCACTTATGTTAACCCATTCATATTAGCTCCTCTACTACTAAGTTAGAGGTGAATGGAGAACATGTACCCAGTTCCAGTATAAACACGGCAATCAAGCATACAATCTGCCAACTCCAGCTCCCGCATCACTGCCACTGATTGTGCACATCATGGAAACTAGGGCATGGTGTTTATCGTGAAATGAGAATCAAGGTAATTTGGGAGTCAAATTAAGTATTTGACAACAGAATCCCATGGATCGTTTTTATGCCAACTAGCAGAATTACGTGCTCTTTTCATGACAGATGGCCTTTCCATTAAGAGTGCACACTGGCATAGAGCAAAGCAATGGACGGAAATGGTGACAAGACATTACTACATCCCATGCGGCACTGTGATAAATTAAAACCATTATCGGAGCCTAACAAATTCATTTAAAACTAAATATAGGACTATTTTCAAATTACGTTTTTAAATACTTGTAGAGAGTGTAGGGAGTTAAGGTACTCTTAGGTAGTAAGACAAAGACAAACACTCCAATGACATTCATACAAAAACTCCACTAGCGTCACCCTCCTTTCATCTGAGCCGCCACCCACTAGGAGCCCAGTGCATATCCAGTGTGCTTCACCAGGCTGCCACACCTCTGAATCTGTATCATCATATCAGCCATGGGGCCCCAGTTCCAGCCAGCCTTCCCAAGCACCTCAATGCTGATAGTGAATCAATCGCAGGCTCTGGACCGTGGCCTGCTCGCCCATTAAAGGCCCAGCCCTTCCATTGAGGCCACCTTATCAACAGCCTCTCATTTTCTCTCATTAGGAGGGAGCGTGCTCTTTATGAAAGTTGGCACATAGCGGGGAAAGGGGTCGTCTAGCTGTCATTATAACTTTTTCGCCGCCACTATCATCTCCTCTCAACTCTTCCGCTGGTCACCTTGATCTTTCGATTGCAATGAAAACACTAATGTTTTTAAATACAGCTGCCAAAACCTCCCGAACTTTTAACTCATAAGAAGAGAGACTAGCCCTGACTGAGAAGACAAATGCAGTGTACCTTGATACAAATATGTTCAGCTGAATTATCTTGGCTCCAGATCTTAGCCAATGAGTATGTCAAATGCCATCAATCTCAAGTGACAATGGCTAGTCAAGACCCGCTCCCCTAAACAAAGCCCCCACACCCTGATGTTGTTGGGATGCCACATGACGCCAGGTCCCAAAGTGTAGACCAGCCACAGTTCCCCTCTTTGTCTTCCCCACAAGCCGGTAAACAAACAAAGGAAGATGAACAATAGCATTTTATTTTGGTACCAGAATTTCAACGCTGGTTTAGTTATTGAACACGCAAATAACCGCCACCACTCACGTACTGTACACTGACACAGAGACATGTGAATGCACACGTCCTTAGACGACGACCCAGACTTGCCTCGACATTACAGGAAACAGGGAGAGGCATCAAGGGGGCTATCGTGACTTTTACGGCCACACACCCTGATGTGTTGCAGTGTATCGGGGGTTGAATGCTTGTGTGGATGACATCCTATGTTAAGACATAATTATGCTTGTAAAAAAAGAAGTGAGATCCTGTCCGAACATAAAAACAACTTTACTTTAAACATGTCCTTCCTTGAACTATATTTAGGACAATATTGAATTATATTTAGGACATTAGTTTTGTGTAAATGGAATGGAATTTAGTATCAACATACTGTAGTTAGTACAAGCTTCTAGAGAATACTGATTTGCTTGTACTGCATACAGAGCAAGGGTCTGTGTTTTTTGTTATGTTGTTTTTATATACAACATTCACCAGATGTTGTGTTATAGATTTAATTTAAAACCGATTACTTCTTTTTTTGCCATCAATTTACTAACAATAACCCATCATTAAAAAGTAAAAACAAGTTTTAGAAATTTGTGCCAATTTATTGAAAGTAAAAAAAATAAAAGATAAAAAGAATTCCGATGCTTTGTTCGGTACTTGGTAGAGGTGCCATTGGCAGTGATCACAGCTTTGAGACGTTTGTACATGCCAGCGTTAACATACTACTATCTGGTCAGTTTCTCCCTTGTAGATGCTATAAAGCTGTCAGATTGGTTGGGGAGCATCGGTAAACTGCAATATTCAGCAGCACCGCAAAACTCCCAAGGGAGTTTAAGACCTTTGGCTGGTCCACTCAAGGACATTTACCCATCCCTGCTTTGACTTGGTTGTGTACCTCGTCATTCTGAAAGATTTATCCTTATCCCAGTCATTGTAGTGCATTTTTATACATTCAGTACCAAAACATACATAAAATGTGTTTGAATAATAAATATTGCTATGACAAGGTTACGAATAAGGATTTTTAAAGGAAATAATATTTGTACTTCAAATTTCAAAGCTTTTGTCAAAGAATCCTCAATTTGCAGCAATTACAGCCTTGCAGACCTCTGGCATTCAAGTTGTCAGTTTGTTGAGGTAAAATGATGAGATTTCACCACATTCCTCCTGAAGCACCTCCCTCAAGTTGGATTGGCTTGATGGACACTTCTTACGTACCATGCAGTCAAGCTGCTCCCACAACAGCTCAATAGGGTTGAGATCCAGTAACTGTGCTGGGTACTGAATTGTGGGGAGAATACCAGCTGATGGCCGCTTCCCTAAATAGTTCATGCATAGTTTGGAGCTCTGTTTTGTCCTGTTTTAGGAGGAAACTGGCTCCAATCAAGCACCTTCCACATGGTATGGCAGGGTGTTACAAAATGGAGTGATAGACTTCCTTCTTCAAGATCCCTTTTACCCTGTACAAATCTCCCACTTTACCATCACCAATGCACCCTCAGATCATGACATTGCCTCTACCATGCTTGACGAGTGGTGTAAAGTACTCTAAATTTGGTTAGGTAACAGCAAAAATATATTTTTTATCAATAGGCAGAAAACCTGTGGAAAATAATGCATTTTCTTTTTACCCTTATTCCTTAACATACGGTATACAGCCAACAAGACATCTTATCTTCCTGACAGCCCAAGAACATTCAGTGCTCTTAAGCAATGTTATGCAATGAATGGATGTATATCGTCTACTCCTTACCTCTCCTCTCCACACATACCACCCTGGGTGTCTCAGTCTTGGCCAATTACAGAAAATTACAGGAAGTCAATTAGTCTTATCAGTGGACAGTGAGGCTGCAGCTGGCAGAGCTGGACCTTGCTCAAGTCACGTACGGCTGATGTAAAATGTCAACACTACGCAAAAATTTTAGTTTTTGGTAGTTATGACGCATGCTCCAGGGAGACGGGAGGGGTGAGGAGACAGCTTGTGTGCCCAGGGCACACGTATTCATTCATTCACTTTGTCAGGGATAAACTTCCTGTATGTTGACGTCATAGATCTCGCATATAGATTAAGTAGTGAATAGGAAAAGCATTAGATCTGCATAGTAAATAGCCAAGAGCAGGTGGCCTATTAAATCTAAATGCTACACCATAGGTTTTTAAAATGGTCTTTATTATTTGTACACGGAAATCAACTTGAGACCTTTTACAGTCGAGCTTAACATTAATAATAAAAGCACATATCCAATATGCAGATATGAAAAACACATTAAGAAAAGTGAAAAATAAAAAGGAAAATTTCAACATATACTGTGGCTTAAGCTTAGTCTGCAAGACATTCCATGACAGGGAGCATAATAGACACAAGCAGCTTTACCACCCCCTTAATTAGCCCACGGTATCTACTACCCATCCTTGAGAGCAGGTTTGAACAATGTATTTCTATGGTAAAATATTTCAGGTCAGCCTGTATATAAAGTAATGGTCGACCAATTGATCAACCTGGCAATTAATGGGTTTGACATTTTCTATTTTATATTGGTTGTGAATGTCAAATTAACTGAAATAGTTCATTTGAGTCATAATCTCAATAAATTTGAGTCATAATGCCAATGCAACCTATCAGAAAAACCACATACACTATTCATTTCTACCATAATGCATCCACAATACATAAAGATGTGTAGAATCATCTCAGCATTTTGATAACTGTGTAAATATCTATAAGACAATGGGACCCTTATCCATATTGGCTAAGCAAATAGTTTTGTAGACTTTTTTTCCCCCTTGTTGTTAGTGGGATCTCCTCAATAACTGTGAACTAGCAGGTTTACCTGCACATGGGACAATCTCTGTTTGTTACCACAATAAAGTCTCTCGTTTGCATAGGCTTTTGGTCCCCCGTCCCATTATACATTTGTACCACCGACATGCTACCAGATTAAGTAGCTTTCTAACATGATCCTGATAACATCGGATATCATTTAAAAAATTATTTTTGTGTGCACTGACCTGGCCCATTTTAACGTGGCCAGCCCAAATCATAACTTGTGTTGTGATGATTTATGCTTCACTAATTTCTGCTATGTGGTTAAGAAAGTCCTGATGTGATTGTTGCAAATATTTGTGGTTATAATCATTGAGGACTTTCTTAACATCTGATCAGCCAATCAGTCCTCATCCCAATGGATTGTGATATCCATTCCTTTAGTTTGTTCTTTAATGACAGCTGTGAATTTGGCATCCTGCTCAGGGCTGAAATGGTTTTTCCAATCCCCAGCAATCCCTGAAAGTACAGAAACAGAGAAGTTAACTTTACTTGGTAAAACATAATTAACTGAAATAGCTATATACATGTCACAACCGCTGTAAACACATTTTCCCTATTTTGAGCCTCCAAACCATTGAGCTTGACTTGGTCACGTTTTCTTTTGCAACAGTATACAGGGAACGTAACTTGGCGCTTGTCTTGTGCTAGAGGGGTCCAGAGCACTTCACATGAGCTTTTTTAAAATATAACAATGCAGAGAAGCCTAAATATTAATGTCTGTGAATCCTGCCGCTAAATGGAGCGTTTATGCTTTTAACAACGGCAGGCCGTGTATGTGTACACAGGGTGTAACAGCAGTTTAGTACTCATATGTAAGAACATAGTTGTGTATGTGTAAACAGTGTGTAACAGCAGTTTAGTACTCTTATGTGAGAACATAGTTGTGTATGGGTAAACAGGGTGTAACAGTTGTTTAGTACTCATATGTAAGAACATAGTTGTGTATGTGTAAACAGGGTGTAACAGCAGTTTAGTACTCATATGTAAGAACATAGTCGTGTATGTGTAAACAGGGTGTAACAGCAGTTTAGTACTCATATGTAAGAACATATTTGGTGCTGTTCCAAGTTTGACATTGGAATATCTACAAGAAAAAACGTTCCTCTCCTCTGACCCTTTCCAAAAACTGATGCTTTGTGTGCAAGAATCCACCTGTTAACTGAGCATTTAGCTTGGTTATTTGGTTGTTGATAGCCTAAACTAGACATTGATTCGTTGCCAGATGCATTTCCTTTAAAATATATTCTAATCGCATAACTAAATATGCGGAGCATAAATTACATATTTGATCCTGATTAATGCTAGTGGACAAACATCTAGGATGTTGCCTTACCTCATGCTTCTAACTAATGGCATTTGGAAATAATCTATAAATAAATTAAAAACCTATCAAAACTCTAACCACATTTGAGGCTAATAATCAAAATACAATACCTCAAAAACCATAGGTGCAATTCAGTGTTGTGTACCATACATGCCACTTCCAGATAGAGGGGCTGATAGGCATTTTGGACAGAATCCTAACTTTTTTGTACTTGGTGCCTTGAACAAGAGCACAATGTTGGAAGACGGTAAAACTATTGGATCATAGAGCAGCAACTTTCTATTTAGATAAACATGGAATAGATTCTGTCAGTCATCGTGGTCATTTGAGGGGAGACATTTAATGGGCTTGATATTCCTAGATCTAATGAATCAACTTGGAAAAGGGCGGCTCCTTTTTACGGATTGATACATTGACAGTCTTCTTTTAAAAAGGACAACTGATTCCTGGATGGAAAAAGTGATTTTTACTGTGCCCCTTGCATAAAGCAGGGTCCACAATCACATGGTTCGAGGGGTTGTTGTGGAGGAACTTGATTGGCCTGCACAGAGCCCTGACTTTAACCCAATAGAACACCTTGAGGATGAACTGAATGGTTGATTCCAAGCCAGGCCCTCTTGATAGGGGGCAGGGCAACTCCATATTAATGCCCATGACCAACAAGACTATATAGGTATGATGCTCATGGGTGCAAATACTTTTAGTCATATAGTGTATTGCACATCCATTAAAACACAGTTTTGCTATTCGCAAGTCGCCTACTACATGTTTAACTTACCTTTGTTTTTACTTTTAGAACAAGTTACAAGCGTCCCTTTCAAAAGGAAAGCTTATGTTGGCAAGCAAAGCTATGTTGGAAACATCATTCTTGTTTTGTGAAATTCCTAAATACTAACTGTTGGTACGCAATGTTTTTTACTAGATGTCAAATAACCTGATTAAACAGGCTCATTAAGCAATGTCAGAATTATTAACATTATTCACAAATGTATTTCTATTTTGGTTTGAGCCTGTGTTAGAACCTTGACTTAATAGACCTAAAGATGTTGCCACCACGATGTGTAATGTCATTGAACCAATACAGGGAGTGCTTAGCCAGCCAGTTCAGCTTGCCAGATGCCACTACCTTTCCTAAGGAAGGGGGACTTGCTACTATCCATTATCTGTTGTGGCACCAACGAATAGTTTGACATGGCATTTGTCTTCATGTTGCTGAAACTGCATTGCTTGGCAGCAACGTTTAGAACCTCTTCACTTAGTTCTCGACCAAGAAAACATGAGAAGCGCTCCACCGCCCCCCGCAGGTCCTTCAAGAGAGAAATAGACAAAACATATCGAGTTTAATCCAGAGATTAGCAAACATTTAGTTCTGTTTACTATCCTTTCCAAGAGAGTTTAAATGAAGTAGCTGTATTGGTTGGTTTACCTTCACCATTTCTTCATAGGAAATATGTAGGATTCTATCGCCCAGATCAGAATTGTGCCAGGATTTCACATGGTCTGTCCACTTTCCAAATAACACTGTGTAGAAACACATTTAAATAGCAAATTAACCCAGATATGTTACAATAAATCAAAAAGGCCCCTCCCTTTTATTTATTTTGTCTAGCATTTCTCACCTTGCCCAGAGAGAAACTTGTCTAGAAACTCATCAAAGGTTCCAGGGTCATCTAGAAAACTGGCCATCTTGTGGAAGTGAAAAGAAGACACCAAAACGTCTTTTGGGTTCCTGGTTACATTAATGACCTTCAGAAAACAAAAAGTCATAACGGGACACTTCAGGATTTTGGAAATTATACCATGCACATACAGCCCTTCCCAAAAATGAGACAAACTTGTGGATACCATTTATGTCTGCATTTATTATCAAGACAGTTAGATTGTTTCAAAAGCCAATGCTAACTAGCAGAACCACAATGACTGAAATGCAATAATATCTGCTTGCATTTCAGCAGATAGCAGTGACTTCCAGTGAAATAACTGCAGTCAGATGCACATAAAAATTAAATTCACAAAAAAGATATCTAACTCTGAGAAAGTAAATATAGGACCTCATTGAGAAAATGTTTAAATATGAATTCTAAATGCCAGAAAATAGATATAAGAAAATGATATTAAATTGTCTCACTATACAGGAATGTAATCCCTTAAACAGGCTGCGATAGTCTCTTACTATCTCCCTAAGGATCTCAGTTCCTAGATTGTACCTTGGCTTTGGAGGAGAAGAAGGAGCGAGGCATGAGATGGTAGGGCAGATGAGAGACCATTGCACGTGGTGAGGTCTGACGATCCAGGACTAGGGCTGCTCTTTTCTCCTCCAGCCAGGGAACCCGGTCCCAGTTGGGAATTGTTAGCATTGGAGTCAGGTCTCCTCCATTTAAAATCAGGGGGAGGATCTCTTGCATCCATGTGGTGCCTGAGAAAGAATAGTTGTCATCAGTTGCATTAAAGGTTTTCTTTCTACCTTTATTGACTACTTTCCAAAAGACAGATGAACCCATCCATCCTTTACTCCAAAACGAGTTCCCATCTTGAGTTCCGCTTATTTGTTTATTTTAAACTTTATGCAAATCCTCTGCAATGTATTTCCTGTCACTGAACAATCACAGGTTGTTAGGGTGTCCACTAGAAGGTATTCTGTGTTGTTGGATGCAAAGTAAATTTTATCTACACTTAAGGGGATGTTGGGACAATTTATAAAGACATACGTCTAGGACAGGGGTGGGCAAACTACGGCCCAAGGGCCAAATGCGGCCCGCGAGGCTGTCCCATCCGGCCCACGCAATGTAATAAAATTATTTTGGGGGGAATTAAAAAACCAACTCACCAGCCCATTCTTATACATCTGAGTCAGAATTTTAACTATTTACACCTTATATGGGATCTACTGTACATATGTAATGTATGTTTTAACTTTTGCCCTTTTCTAGCCTCCAAATCAATTATGATTAACAAATTACAAAAACAAATGTGGCCCTCCATTTCATTTCAAAATCCTGATGTGGCCCCCGAGCCAAAATATTTGCCCACCCCTGGTCTAGGATATACTAAAGACGATGAGCTCATGGCTATCTGGATTTTCTGGTGTAGATATAACAAAGCCACCAAAACGCAAGCCAACATGCTGCCAAATGTACATGCGGATACACATTTGTCTAGACTTATTTTAAAAATTTCACATGAAAAGGCAAAATGACCTTTACCTTTTTAAATTACCTTTACCCTAAAATAAAAGCGTCAGTCTTGCACGTGTGAATGCATTGTAAATTGGATGAACATTTTATAGCAACCATCAATTTAATAACCAGCACTTTCTTCATACTACCGTTCCACATTCAGAACTTCCAAGTATATAACGTTGTGGTTTTGGGCTTGAACAATGCATGTTCATCTGAAAGAAAATGGGGGACTTTGCAATATTCTTGCCAAAATGGAACACAATTACAAACCGAGCAACTAATTTGATTGTGTTTTAAGACTTCAACATAGTAAATAAATAGTGTTCTTAAAGTATAATCTATTATCGTTTTATGACTTTATTCAGAGGTAAATAATGACAACTTGAATTAAATGTTTTAGACAGAAAACATTTGTGATTACAGTTGACAAAAGTTACATATTGAAAAACATTATTAATAAAAGAAATGGGTATCAGTTAAATATTTAAATATGTATTTTAATATTGTATTGTCTCCATTTAACTTAAAGATCGATTAACAGTTTCCCCAGCTTTATCAAATTAATCGTACAAAATGATGTGGGATGACTTCTGTTTCAATTTCTTACTACGTAAAAAGTGATGACTGCTACAAGTTAATAATGAAAAGATGAAGTGTGTATCATCAATATATTGTGTAGGACTTTAATCAAAGACAAAGTATTTTATTTGTCAAATGCACGGAATAACATTGCTTCATTGTGAACAATGACATTCTTGTGACATGACCCGCGTCATATACGTGGTTGGCATTAAAACAGTAAGGAAAAAGAATAGAAAATAGATACATAACAATGGAACCTATCAGCAATTCCAGAGCGTGTAGAAATGGGGAATATGACAACATAGATAGAAATATTAACTATTATAAATAAGTATAATGAATTAAATATATTTAAACATGCGAATGGAAATTGACCAGAGCAATTGATTTTTTTTAAGCGATCAAATATGGCCAGGGTGGGAAACTGTCTGGTAGTCAGTACCCTTACGCAGCGGCAACGTCTACCAGTCGGCTGCGATGTAAACTGACCATACACTGCAGGGGCGGTTCTAAACCATTTCGACCGGGGGGGGGGGGGGGAGCTGGGGCCAGTTGTACTGTTAGGGGGGCCAGTTACAGTAAACATTACTGTTGCTATTTAGTTTTCTTCTTCACTGCATTGCAAGCATTAACAGGCAAAACAAACCTGTTTATAATTATTCCATCATTTATTTGCAATTTTCTTACATTCTCATTACATAATAAACATCAGTTACATCAATTGTATTCTACGTTTTTTGTGGTTTCTTGCAAAAAGATCAGAAAATCCATCTAGATTCCAGGCATGTGCCCTCCTTGACTCAATACTTAGTACACCTAAATTGCTTAATCTCTCATCTGATACTGTGGACCTAAGATACGTTTTCACCAGCTTAATGTAGAAAAACTCCGTTCACAAGAAGCAGTACTAACGGGGATTGAAACAGCTATTTGGCACAGTTTAAAGAGCTTAAAGAATTTTTTTTTGTAAGGCTAAATGAATAATGCTAGCTCGACTAGACTGGAAGGTCTCTGCATGCCCCTCTGTGTTATCCTTTGTAAAATTATTATATACTGAGTGGTTCATGCCCCAAGTTCACACAGAGTCCTATTATTTTTAATAATCAAGGCAGGGGTGAATGTGGTACCAGGCTGCCTTGAAGCTCCTCCTCCTGCCCCCATCAGAGTTCTGGGTAAATGAATCACTGGCTGCACCTGTGGTTCTTCCCGGGACAACTACAATTAAAAGGAACTCTTTCAGACACATAGAACTGCAATCAGACAATTTATGAAATCTACACTGCTCAAAAAAATGAATACAATGCTGAAAACACACATTGGGCCTCACTGGACGAAATATATTAAAGATCAAAATCTTTACTGTACATTGTGTAATTCCTTGACAAAACTACATAACAACGGTCTCATTTGCACCAAAAGAGGTAACATTGATTCACAATTGCTTATGCTTCCTAACTTGACAAATTAATATCCCTGAAGCTTAGACTTATGTATTATACTGTGATGATTAAATGTTCCCTTAACTTTTTGAGAAGTGTATCACAAGCCTAATAGATAAAATGAGATCACTAATTTTAATTATAAACCAACTCATTTGTATACAACATTTTAACTGACTAATTGCATTGCTTTATTAGTAGCCACAGATTTATTCCACATTACAAACCTGGTTCTGACTGAATTTCTGCCTTCTCTTTTCTTTGAAAAAAGGACATTATGTCCCTTTTTCTTCTCATTTTGGTGACTATAAAGAACAAAAGCAATGGGGACCAAGCTTACTACTTCAATAACTGATAATAACTGACATGCTAGGTAACTAGCTTTTATGTCCAATCATTTAACATAACAATGATTTCACTGAGTGTGGTTGAAGCAAAACCACTTAGCACCATGCCTTTGTTAATCATTTATTTGACCCTTATCACACTGCCATACACGTTGCATGACTGTTACAATTACCTACAAAACTAAACCAAAAGCAAACGAATAGCTTGGCCCACAAATCAAGCAATTTGATTATTCACAAAGTAACAAACGAATAGGTTAACATTAGCTGGTCTAACGTTACACTTCGGTGTATTTAATAGTTAACTAGGTTACAAATACAACACATTAAACATTTTGCTCACCTCTTTATTTCCTTCTAGCTTGAAACCCGATATTCGCGCGGAACATCTAAATAATGTTTTTTTTTGCAGACATGCCAACCTGCCCTAATGGTCGATCCAGGTCTCAATAAACGCAGTTGTTCGCAATATCACACTGGAGATCAATCCGTGCGTGTCCATTTTATTGTCGAGGGATTGCACAATTGCAATTAAAATGCTCTGTAACTGGGAACTTACGTTGACACTGATATTAAAGCAAAATAAATTCTTATGATTATTTTCAGTAGTTCATTATAGTGTTCGGTTCTTACCAGACTTGGGATAGGTCACCACGAAAATATCATCGTCATTCACTTTAATTTCCTCGGCGTACTTAAAACTTTCTGATGAGTGATTTTCTTTAGGACACAATAGTCCGTGATAAATGATATACTTTCCATCATTTGCCATATCTATACACGGTTAAGGGTTCAAAATCGAAGTTTCTTAGCCAAAAAAAAAACGTCAGGGCGGTTTGAAAGTGCCACGGGCTGTGAAAACGGAATGCGCGTTCCTTGCTCGTCACCTTTGTATCCTATTTGACGTCAGGTGAATATATTAAATTATTGTGGACAAAAAAAAGTGTTAGGGTTACCTGTGGCGGCATGAAACTTGCAATAATATAGTTCCCACCCTACACTAAGTAATAACGTTCCTGTCTTGTTAGGTAAGGGAAGACGAGGAGGTAACAAGGCAGGCTATTGTTTAGAGGCAGGATTCTGCACAGCGCCCCATTAACGCCAATACAGCAAAAAACATTCCAGTGGCTGGGAGAGGACCCAATTTTGGTTTTGCATTGGCCCATTTCCAAATAATCTAAATAACTCAAATTAAACAGGCTTGTGTGGCATTGTAGTGATTAACACGGCAACATTCGGCTATTATGTCCCCAGTTACTCCGGAGATATTGAGAAACAATAGTACCAATTCTGCTGTAATTCAGTCTGACAGATCATTCAACATCACACCGTAAAGCAATGGTTCTCAACTCCAATTCTGCCTGGTAGTTTATTGTAGTCATCAGGTGTACCACGTCTAACGCAGGGCTAGAATGTGAGGCTTGGTGCTGGAGTTAAAAATCACAGCCTTGCAATATACTGTAGCCCCTTCATACAAGCAGCTACACCACAAAGCTGTCTATAGACTAAATCAATGTCCTTTAAATAAAGTATAAAGTAATTGTATATATACTGTAGAAATAATGTAAAAAAATGGTAGTATCTAGTTTATTAAGCAAACAGTTCACCAAAGTACTATATTAAGACATTTATTGAACACACGCTTAACACTAAACCAGTTTTCCACAAAGTGGGATCACTTAATGCTGCCATGTTTTTTACGTAATCTAATATTACAATCTAAATAATCCAAAACGTTGCTTAATTCATAAAGAACAAAGTGTTTCAAAGTTTTATATTAATGTGACAAACCGAGCAACTAATTTTATTGTTTTTTAAGAATTCAACATAGTAATTAAATAGTGTTCTTAAAGTATAATCTATTATCGTTCTATTACTTTATTCAGGGGTAAATAATGACAACTTGAATTAAATGTTTTAGACAGAAAACAGAACTTGTTTTGTGTTCATTTGTGATTACAGTTGACAAGTCACATATTGAAAAACATGATTAATAAAATAAATGGGAATCAGTTAAATATTTAAATATGTATTTTAATATTGTATTGTCTCCATTTAACTTAAAGATCGAATGACAGTTTCCCCGGCTTTATCAAAGTAATCGTACAAAATGATGTGGGATGACTGTTTCAATTTCTTACTACGTAAAAAACGATGACTGCTACAAGTTAATAACTAAAAGATGAAGTGTGTATCATTAATATATTGTGAAGGACTTTAATCAAAGAAAAAGTATTTTATTTGTCAAATGCACGGAATAACATTGCTTCATTGTGAACAATGACATTCTTGTGACATGACCCGCGTCATATACGTGGTTGGCATTAAAACAGTAAGGAAAAAGAATAGAAAATAGATACATAACAATGGAACCTATCAGCAATTCCAGAGCGTGTAGAAATGGGGAATATGGACAACATAGATAGAAATATTAACTATTATAAATAAGTATAATGAATTAAATATATTTAAACATGCGAATGGAAATTGACCAGAGCAATTGATTTTTTTTAAGCGATCAAATATTGCCAGGGGTGGAAACTGTCTGGTAGTCAGTACCCTTACGCAGCGGCAACGTCTACCAGCCGGCTGCGATGTAAACTGACCAAACACTGCAGGGGCGGTTCTAAACCATTTCAACCGGGGGGGAGCTGGGGCCAGTTGTACTGTTAGGGGGGCTAGTTACAGTAAACATTATTGTTGTCATGTAGTTTTCTTCTTCACTGCATTGCAAGCATTAACAGGCAAAACGAACCTGTTCATAATTATTCCATCATTCATTAGCAATTTTCTTACATTCTCATTACATAATAAACATCAGTTACATCAATTGTATTCTACGTTTTTTGTGGTTTCTTGCAAAAAGATCAGCAAATCCATCTAGATTCTAGGCATGTGCCCTCCTTGACTCAATACTTAGTACACCTAAATTGCTTCATCTCTCATCTGATACTGTGACCCTAACATAAGTTGTGTAGAAAAACTCCGTTCACAAGAAGCAGTACTAACAGGGATTGAAACAGCTATGTCCTAATGGTCGATCCAGGTCTCAATAAACGCATTTGTTCGCAATATCACACTGGAAGTCAATCCGTGCGTGTCCATTTTATTGTCGAGGGATTGCACAATTGCAATTAAAATGCTCTGTAACTGGGAACTTACGTTGACACTGATATTAAAGCAAAATAAATTCTTATGACTATTTTCAGTAGTTCATTATAGTGTTCGGTTCTTACCAGACTTGGGATAGGTCACCACGAAAATATCATCGTCATTCACTTTAATTTCCTCGGCGTACTTAAAACTTTCTGATGAATGAGTTTCTTTAGGACACAATAGTCCGTGGTAAATGATATACTTTCCATCATTTGCCATATTTATACACGGTTAAGGGTTCAAAATCAAAGTTTCTTAGCCTCAAAAAAACGTCAGGGCGGTTTGAAAGTGCCACGGGCTGTGAAAACGGAATGCGCGTTCCTTGTTCGTCACTTTTGTATCCTATTTGAAGTCAGGAGAATGTATTAAATTATTGTGGACAAAAAAAAGTGTTAGGGTTACCTGTGGCGGCATGAAATTTGCAAGAATATAGTTCCCACCCTACACTAAGTAATAACGTTCCTGTCTTGTTAGGTAAGGGAAGACGAGGAGGTAACAAGGCAGGCTATTGTTTAGAGGCAGGATTCTGCACAGCGCCCCATTAACGCAAATAAAACAAAAAACATTCCAGTGGCTGGGAGAGGACCCAATTTTGGTTTTGCATTGGCCCATTTCCAAATAATCTAAATAACTCAAATTAAACAGGCTTGTGTGGCATTGTAGTGATTAACACGGCAACATTCGGCTATTATGTCCCCAGTTACTCCGGAGATATTGAGAAACAATAGTCCCAATTCTGCTGTAATTCAGTCTGACAGATCATTCAACATCACACCGTAAAGCAATGGTTCTCAACTCCAATTCTGCCTGGTAGTTTATTGTAGTCATCAGGTGTACCACGTCTAACGCAGGGCTAGAATGTGAGGCTTGGTGCTGGAGTTAAAAATCACAGCCTTGCAATACACTGTAGCCCCTTCATACAAGCAGCTACACCACAAAGCTGGGCAAAGATCTGATCTTTATCTCCTTCTATAGACTAAATCAATGTCATTTACATAAAGTATAAAGTAATTGTATATATACTGTAGAAATAATGTAAAAAAAATGGTAGTATCTAGTTTATTAAGCAAACAGTTCACCAAAGTACTATATTAAGACATTTATTGAACACACGCTTAACACTAAAGCAGTTTCCACAAAGTGGGATCACTTAATGCTGCCATGTTTTTTACGTAATCTAATATTACAATCTAAATAATCCAAAACGTTGCTTAATTCATAAAGAACAAAGTGTTCCAACGTTTTATATTAATGTGTAAAAAGATTAACTTAATCCCGTTCATACCTGCAGTAATGAAGCTGAGCACAAAGTAACAGTACTGTATCAACATCTTAGATAATAGGTAATTTAGTAACCGTACTACAACACTAAAAAGGCATGTTCTTTCATATGCTTTGTTATAAATAATTAATCGTACTTAATTCAACAAAAATAATACATCAGCCCAAAGTGTCATAATTATTAATTATGAAGGATCCCAGCATCTTTTCTGATTGATACATTGTTTTTGTAGAGCAGCAGTCTAGCTAAAAGACCCCATGTGTACCAAAGAACCCAGACACTATCAGTTACTATGCACCAGAGTGACAAAGAGGAAGAGAGAACAGATGGAAATGGATCCAGTGAGCACGGCCTTCACAAGGAGGGCTGTCCAGCTCCCCAGCAGGAATACATGGACAAACAACCTAAGAGAACAGAGGACAAAATTAGTGTCTTATAACAATATGCCAGTAGTTGGTTACTAACTGACATTTACTAACTCCAAAAGATTATGAGGGATAAATGATAAAATTACCAATGTTTCCTCTAAGCAGCTTCATCAAATTCGCATTTTATAGATACTTTTAAAAGGATTATTATAAACATTTTACACAATTTGCAACAAATTAAGGACCAAGAGTTTACAATAATAACAGGTACGTTACATAATAAGTACAAAAAGATAAGCAATAAATAAAACCTAGACTTGAACCTGGTGGGACTGGATAAATTACCGATCATGTAATTACAGAGTACATACAGGTAAACTATTAAAGTATGATATAAATGGTTATATAAATTATATAATTCAAACCCAAAATTTAAAAAAAGAACATTACACCTTTGAGCCATTTCGTGCCCTACATAAATATTGGAACAGTATAGTCAAAATTGCAACTTTTGCAGTACAGTCAAGGTACCTAAAAATCCAATAAAATATTATATATGGGGCACATGTACAGACCGCCACCTTTCACTTGTTTGTTTCAACACATATGTTTTACCAATTATAAGTAAAAGCACTTTCAGGGTTCCATCCCCCCATTTTGATTCAGCATAATTATTAGGACAATTCAAATGAAAGCAAATGTAAATATAAGATCTAGTATTTATTCTCTAACAGCATTGAGCCAGCTTGATAGTGAATTATCACCCAATTATTTTGCTGGCATTTTCATGTACATTGTTACCCAAAATGCTTCTGTACACTTCTGAGTTCTGCTGCTACCAACAACCGTGACATCATCCAGAAAGATGAGTGTTCCAGGCCCAGCTATGCCTCAGCAATGCCTCACAGGAAAGGTGGTAGGCTTTGGATCATCTGTAGGTCCTTTTTTCCTTCACACTTTTTCATCTTTCCATTAAACGGTCCTGGCTAATCTCTGTACTTTTTATTTTTTAGCAAATACAAATATGGCCTTTCAATTTTTGGTGCTGATCTAAGTTTGCATCAGGCAGTGTCCTCTTCCCTTTTACCATCCATATTGCTTGCTTTCCTTTCATAGACATCGTCTTCATGTAGGATTATGACTACTCTCCAAAACAGACCCCAAAAGCATAGAACAAACAACACATTCAGAGCTCCTCTATATGGTAACAATGAATGCAACAGGAAACACCTGATCAGTTAGAAACAACGGTTAGCCAAATGTACCGGTACTTATGCTCACATAAAATGGAGTATGGAACAGGAACCATGCTGTCATTCTTAGTTGGCAAAACGTATGTCATAACTGACAGAAATAAAGTGTGACATTCTTTACTACGGCCCCATATTTATCTGTTCATCGTATTTACCTATGCCTCTGGACTTTACAGTCGCGGCACTGGAAACTTTGCTACAAAGACCACCAGTGGTGTATAGACTAGTTTAGTACGGTGCCCAGAAAAGGTGAGCACTATTAAATTACAATGGTACAACTCACTCCATAAGGAAAGCCTTGTAGACACACAACCCAAGCAGGACAGTCACAGGTAGGCGGAAGCTCTTGGGGAGGTCATAGCGCGTGAACATCCACACCACTGCAGCCATGGCTATATAGTGCACCTGAAATAGCAGAAATTAAACTCCAAAAACTAAACCGCTTACAAACCCGCCATCTAAGTATTTATAATTGTTTGGAAATCAATATAAATTACTATACGACATAGCAGCATGTCAGTGAAAGGTGACTTACCAGGCTGATATTGGAGTCAAAGCTCATTTGTATGTATTTCCAGTCAAACTCAATGCCTCTTGCGCCCACCCATAGAGGGATACACCTGTAGGACAGGGCAAGCCCATTATAGTCCCAAATACACTGCTGACATGGCACAGTAAATGACAGTAAATGACCCATGGAAAGAGAGATGTTACCTTGACATAACCAGCTCTGCCGTGGCCCAGCCCATCGCGGCCACCATGATCTTGTACTCGCCCTTCCCAGCGTTCCTGGACATGACCAGGTGCAGGCCCAGGAGGTCAGCCAGGTCCACCGTGGCCTTCATGAACTCCCCAACAAAGTCATACACTCCAGCTCCTCCCTCCCACGTGGGGAAGAATGTGGCTAGAAACAACATCTGGAACAGTGGCATGATGATGACAACGCTGTTTACATTGGGATCCAAGCAGGTTGTCATCTGCCTCCCCACATGTTCAGCTCCATTGACAAAATGATTTGTTACATTGCAAGGTCAGAAAACAGACAGGGAGGAATGAAGTCGCTGTAACAGGCCTGCTGCAACAAGACAGCCATCTACATTATTTGTCATCGATCATTAGGCAGAGGGAATCTTTCCTTGGAAATCAATGGAAAGTTGCTTTGCGTCCAATGGCATTGTTGAAGCTCATGAATCAACAAGGTTTGATTCTCAATGGTAGGCGCATGCATTGAGTTGGTCTGGTTAATGAAACCAATGGTTGTTAGTTTCTAATGTAGTAAGCAAAATGTCAATTGACACGATTCAAACAACACTTGTACTGAAGCTGAAATTTAACATTGTCCCAGACTGGTAAAAAAAATGCCGGCTCATACATTGGTTGACAATTTAAGATGTAATTTAAGACTAAGATGTTTCCATACAAAAAAACATCTGATGTTTTAATTAACTACTATACTATATGCACTGAGCTTGTCTGATGCTTTAAAATCCCACTGAATGATCACAAATAATCCAGTGGGAATTGATAATCTAATTATTATTTTATTAAAGAATGTAATTTCTGCCCTCTGCACCAAGTGCCTGGATAGCAGTGATGATACCAAGAATGTAAACTATTTCTATACCCCTTAATACGGAAAGCTGTGCTATTTTTCCATTGACACAGCAAGGATTTAAAGGATCCAGGAAAGTGTATGGCCTCTCACTGTTATGGCAAAAAAAATTTGAAGTACTTAGTACAATGTTTAGTACTTTAGTATAAAATAAATGTAAGTCCAATCAGTAATACTCGGCCAAGACAGAGAAAATAAAACAATGCATATTTATAACTAATAGACTATACAAATCTTGGTCGACCGAAAGACAAACCCATTAATAATCGACCATTCAACTAAAGGAGGTCAGCCCCAAGTTATTTAATGCTCACCTTGCATAGCTGCACAAATAGATAGGTAGCTCCTGCTTGGACACATCTCCAGAATGCATTGTATTCTGATCTATACAAGGAAGAGATCTAGTTTTAATCCATCATACAATCTATCAGACACATGGTTGACTACAGTGGCAGCAGGACTCGCCTAACACTCATCAGAGTGAACATTTCACACTACACTAAGAATTTCTAGCTAGTAAAGTGACAATACAAATTAAAATGTTAATAATAAATGTATGTAGTAATTCTTTTTTTCTTCTTCAGTTAAGTAGGTAAGTTGAGTTTTACACTGAACAAAAATATAAAATGTCACAAGATGGTCACATTTTCCAAATGCTGAAAGAAAAATGCTCAATGTGCACAAAAGGCTTATGAAACAGCATGATCATTCATAACTTCACCTGCAACTAAAATATGCAGTTGAGTCATAATACAATAACACAAACTTTGAGGGAGCATGCAATTGGGAACTGCAGGAATGTCCACTGGAGCTGTGGCAAGATCAACTCCATGCGAAGATGTCACACTGAATAGAGGTCTCCGGATACTGACGGATCCCCATCCACAAGCTTATTTTGTGACTAACAGCATTTGTCTATATTCCAGGTCAGGTGACTTCCATACATTACAACCACTATTCATAGAAATTGACAGTTGCCCTTGTAAAATATCCTTGTACAGTTTCCCACGTAAAACATTTGTTCAGACTTATATAGCGTGTGTACTATGACCAACTGGCTCAGAGCCTCACGGGGAACAGGGGTTACAAGCATGTGATGGTCATTATCAAGGCTTAACAGGGCTTACAAGCATGTGATGGTCATTATCAAGGCTTAACAGGGCTTACAAGCATGTGATGGTCATTATCAAGCAAGTTGGTAACAACATGTGGACAACTTGACAGGTCTGAGTACTTTCTGAATGCACTGTAAGGCTCTGTATGTACTTATATGTGCCAAATGTCATCAAAACCACTTGCTGTAAAGCATGGCTACATGAAGAAAAAAAACCATAAGCAATTACTGTTGAATAAAAGGTTTAGTAAGATTGATTGTCGCTGCCTTACAAACTAGTGGCTATGAAGATAAGAAGTCCTAATTGCCAGATATTACCCATCCATATTGCGTCCTCACTCTCCTGCCCTCATCTTTGTGTGTGTGTGTGTGTGTTTAAAATGGAACAGCAATGAAAACACCATCAAATAATTATAAAGCATGGCATTAAACTAACTCCAGCGCCTATGAGTGCACACAACTAACTTTGTTCCATCAGCCACAGATGTGGTTAAAAAGCAATTGAACAGTTGCATAGGATATTTGTTATTTATTTATGATGATTGAAAACAACTATAATTTTTTTTAACATTAAGGATGTCACAGTTTCAGTTTGAAACCATTCACACCCCTATTTCACAGTATAACGCTTGCTTGAGGTTCTGATACTTACAATCCACTGCATTTGTAAGTGATAAAGTAGGGAAAATAGGCCAAGGCAAAGCAGTTTCCAAAGTGAAATAGTGTCATACTGCCAGGGAGTTCAACGCCAAAGACTCCTGTGAAGACAAGACAATAATGTATTCTAGTCAGCTAGCAAGCAACATTCATTAAAACTTTTATTTAGGAAGCTATCTAGCTAAATTGCATGTCTGCAATGTCAATGTCTTGCCTGACTGACCCTCATTGACCTCCCAAAATGTTGACAGACAATGGCATTTTTTTCAAACTGGCAATATAAAGAACTGAAGTTGCATAATTTCAAAGTTATTACAAAGGCCAAAAATATCAATGTTTTTATGCAACTATATAGTGGCAGCATTACGCAGTGGGGATGCTACTCATCATTAGAGACTGAGCATCTTGTACAAATTGAAAGGTTGGAGCAAAATATGCACTGTTGGAAAATTGTTAACAAGCATCGTCCAACCGACCTGAAGAATCTGGAGCAAATCTGCTAAAACAGAACCGAAATCGCACAAACCGAACAAAGCTGGTACTTATCCCAAAAGGCTTACAGCTGTTATTGTTGCAACATGTGCAGTTTTATATTAGGAGCAGTCTACATTGCAGTCCATTAGTAATTGGACAGTGACACAAGTTAAGTTGTTTTGGTTCTATACTCCAGCACATTTTATTTGAATTTGAAACGATATACTGTAATGATCAAGAGGTTAAATGCGCCGCATGTCACCTTCAACTTGCAATTATTAACAGTACATCTAAAAGCGTAAACAATGCAGCCCTTTATACAGCTAGTCATAGTAAACTCTATGAATGAAGCTTTTTAGGACTAACCGTAACCAACTTAACACCCTTAAATTAGCCGCTAGCTAGGTAATGTCAGAAAACCAGCCCTAAACCTTCTATTAACGTTCCGCTTCTCAACGGACTTATTATGTGGAACAAATATTTCATATGTATCTTAAATAAACCCATATTAAATGTGTAGACATAACAATTACATTTAGATTATTATCGTACTTACTCAGATTAAAAAACAATATTTTAAAGTGGTAAAACTAGCTAGTTTGCTAACTCTAGCTACCAACGAGGTTTTAACAGGTAGATCATTGGAGGAAGACCGGAAGCTAAACAACCAAAGTCCACCATAGAAATGACACCGGTTACACTTAACGTTTCCGAAATATAATTCCTACCGTTCGCTTTCTAAATGTTTTACTCTTTCTTTTTCACCGCCACCTACTGTACTGGAGTGTGAAGCCTTTTTGTTAAAGCCCCTCAACTATATGTGCAATTTTAAATCATCCTTACTAATACATGTTTGTACTTGATGTGTATAATTCCCAATTTCATCAAACATAGGCAGCTGCTAAGGCAACTTAAATGTGGTTACGGTGCCTACATGGTATGAATTGCCACTTAATGGGTCCAGGTTGTCCTTACAAACAACATCTTTGTTAGCAGTGATAATTTAGAGTGAACATCCGGATTTTTTAAAAACCAAAGAGTACATCCAAAAAGTACAAATCTTTTATCTCCTGAGATATGTTTGAATGCTTTGGATCACGTCTCGTGGGAAGTCCCATTTTCACCACAGTTTTACTGGCACGGTTCTTGTGGTAGGCAGTGTTGGGTTTTGTCCAAACAGTGGTATCTTATTGTCAAAGCATCCAAAGTGTCCAGAGATGCGGAAATGGAGCACCACAAATCTTCAGATGTTAGGTTTGGGTTGGCATTTAACTGATTTATTATTTGTCTTATGGCTTTTAATTATATTTCGGAAAGGCATCCCTTTCTAGACCAAGTTCCTGTCCTGCTAAATGTTGTCCATTTCTAAATAATTTGACTCAAAATGGCACAGAGGCACATTGACACAGGTGGCACTCAAATATTTTTGAGATAGTTGTATTGCCATCCCCATACTGATGTGCTCCCAGTAGGTAAAATTCACCAGGTTTCTTCTCTCTACTTATCAGAGCCTTGCCCAAACTGTTTCCTAAAGTTTCCTTTGATTAATTTTGTACTAAATGTTTTACCCATACAAATCTACATCTGTGGCCAAAGGTTTTGAGAATGACACAAATACTAATTTTCACAAGGTCTGGTGCCTCAGATTTTAATATGGCAATTTGCATATACTCCCGAATGTCATGAATTGCAATAAATTGTACTATTAATTGTATTAATACTCCCTCTTTGCCATGAAAATGATCTTCAAATGAACCCCGAAACAAACAACTGCAAATCAGCCCTGACACAAAATGACCAGCTGGCATGTCTGTGATCCTATAGTTAACACAGGTGAGAGTGTTGACGAGGTCAAGGCTGAAGACCACTCTGTCATGCTGATTGAGTTAGAATAACAGACTGGAAACTTTAAAAGAAGGGTGGGACTTGCAATCATTGTTCTTCCTCTGTTAACCATGGTTACCTGCAAATAAACATGTGCAGTCATCATTGCTTTTCACAAAAAGATCTTCACAGGCAACGATATTGCTGCTAGTAAGATTGCACCTAAATCTATAATTTCTCAGATCATCAAGAACTTTTAACATCTATTTTTGTGAAGAAAGCTTCAGAGCGCCCAAGAAAGTCCAGCAAGCGCCAGGACCGTTTCCTAAAGTTGATTCAGCTGTCGGATTGGAGCACCACCAGTGCAGAGCTTGCTCAGGAATGACAGCAGGCAGGTGTGAGTGCATCAGCATGTACAGTGAGGCTAAGACTTTTGGAGGATGGCCTGGTGTCAAGAAGAGCAGCAAAGAAGCCATTTCTCTCCAGGAAAAACCTCAGGGACAGCCTGATATTCTGCAAAAGGTACAGGGATTAGACTGCTGAGGACTGGGGTAAAGTCATTCCTCTGATGAAACTCCTATAAGATTGTTTGCGGCATTCGGCAAAACACTTGTCTGGAGAAAAAAAGGTGAGCGCAGTCCTGTGTTATTCCAACAGTTAAGCAACCATTTATGTGTGGACCAATGCAGTTTGATGACAAACAATGCCTGTTCCTGCATGATGGAGCACCTTGCCATAAAGCAAAAGTGATAACTTAGTGGCTCGGGGAACAAAACAGTCCATGGTCAGGAAACTCCCCAGACCTTCATCCCATTGAGAACGCATCAGTCAGTATGTGACTGATGACAGTATGAATTTAGTACACTATCAAGGTGTTCGTAGTGCAATGTTTAAACTGGTCAGACCTTATTTGAGATTTATCTTAAAATCCTATATGAAAAAATGCATAAAGAAATGAATAGTATTTTGGTTCAAGGTGTTATGGGGATTATTGTGATTCAGTCTATACTGTTATATGCTTTGTAACTGATCTATGTCACTTTTATTCATAAACTCTACATATTTTAAAGGGGGACCCATATTGCTATTAATTCTCAAGTCTTCTCTGAGGTCGCCTTCACACCTAGGTTGTTTAGACTGGGTGTATGACACCTCTGAATGTTTCCCCAAGAGTATTTGCCTATGCCTATACATTGCACTAAAGTGGCCGAAAAAGACATTTTGTTTGTATGTAGTGTGTCACTCTTGAAACAATTATTGGTATTAGGCAGTATACGATCAAATGTTGTTGACCATATAATATACATACACTTGGGGCTTTGCATGCTGACTTGAGAATTGTAACTGTCAAAGGAACTGCAGTTCCACCTCTGAGCTAAATATCTACCCATAAAGTGAAAGACATTTTGGACCACATGCTGAATTTGGGGGCAGACATGAACTTCACTTCAATTAAAAAGACTAAATGGTTAGAAAACAATCTGAAGGCCCATGAACGATCCCAAATGGTTGTTTTTGGAGGAAATTGGCAATTTCAAAGTGATTTAGCCTTTTACATAGACAGAAACGTTTTGAATCAACTTCTAAAAGTGCACAGAAAACTAGTATAATGATGCCAATGTTAAACATGCCAAATCATTAACTCGTCTTCATAATCAGTATCCTGTCAATTCTTCTAAATGCAGAAGTACTTAACCACCTATTCAGGTCTGAAACATGTGCTTATGACAATTGGCAAAAAAAAAGATAAGAGGTAAGACAGAGACATTTGTTTGGGCTTTTTCAAGATTTATTACTCTTTTAGCAGAGTTACAGTAACTTGTCTTTCTCACTTAAACTATAATTCTTTAACACCAATATTACATGTTAACACCCAGTATGGAAACACCTACATCAATGCTCTGGGGAGACAGACACAAATACTCTCAAGTTAAAACCCTCTCAAAGGGGGCATTTTTTTTATAAAGGAAAGAAATACTTGCACACACAGTGTCTCGTAAAGAGCTGTGGAAGCCTGGGGTGCTAGAGGGTGATACTATGGCTTGGCTATGGACAGTGCTAGTGGATGGAAAAGGTGTTGTGGTCCCATTCAAGTTTTCTGGAGCCGGAAAGTTACTCCTTGGAATGCATGTACAACAACAGATCGGCAACACGGTGGCTGTAACCAAACTCGTTGTCATACCTGTGAAAAAACAGAGACAGAGGCAGTGTCATAATTCAGTTGAGTGCTGGGCATAAGGAAAAGGAGGTCTACAACTGGACTGTGAAGGAACTAGGCTCGGCATAATGGATAGAAATCCACAGTAAGATAAATTGCCTGGTCAATGCAATGTCAACACATAGTACAATGCGTTCATAACCATGTTCATCACTGACATTAATGAATACCCTTTAGCCTGCTAACGCTAGGATTTAAATTTTTATAGCATCCATTATCTCATTAGCAACCACCCATATGATAATAAACAAAATTGCACATGTCAAAATTCTTATTGCAATCAGGGATGGGCAGAATTTATGATATATGTATTTAAAATACATGTTTCAAGTTCTAAATAATATTTTGTATGGTATAGGTTTGATGAAAATTGCCTCATTTCGTATTAAAGTGTTTTGTCATTTGTAGTTTAAAAATACTGTAAAATACTTTGAGAAATATACATGATGACATCATAAAAAGGCTTCCTCTGATTGGCACCTACTCAGTAATCTGCCCAGGCTTGTGGAGATCAGAAGAGAACATGTATCCATATACGAAGAAGATTAATGTGAGAAACATGTAGGCTGCCAGCTATTCATTGATTTTTACCATTAATTGCTGGAATTTTTAACAGTACATGTTAAATGCAGGTGTTTGTTTTAGTAACCTGGGCTAAAAGGTTTCCAAATTACGTAATGTTCAAGCTAACAATTTGACCCAAATAGCAGCCGTCACAGTTAACGCTAGCTTTCTACTTTCAGCCAAAGTTACGTTTTTTTGTCAAGGTGCACAAAGAAAATAATAATAGAGCGTTTCATTGTTGTACAACATTACATTATAATGCCACGATATGGTGTAACATATTACATTTATTATTATATTTATGAATAACAATGAAACGAATAATTACTTACAAACTAGTTGCTACAAATAATGGTGCCATCAATTTATTTGCCATTGAGTCAGTAGTGATGAAGTAGGCCCTTCATTACCAAATACCAATTAACTAAATTAGGTTACTATCATGAGCCAATAGCAAACTTTTGGTTGAACATTAAACCGTTGGTTATTTTAAACGAGATGATCACAGACATATGAGAATATTTGATTCTATCGTAACTGGTTGCATATGTCAGATTTATCGCATGACTCATTAGGCAGGGCAAAGATGTTGCTATCATAGAATGTTTGCAAAGTGATTTCATGCTCCCTTGTAAAAGTATTTTTAAAATACATACATTTTGATACATGGTGTGGCTGCGGTATATTGTAGCTTATTTTGATACACTTAAAATTAAGGATTTTTGAGTTTTATTTTAAAATACAGTTGAATCTTTGCCCATCCCTGATTGTAATAAACAACATAAAAAATGCATGCGATAAGTGGTTGCTATCCAAGGTCTTAAAATATCATAAAAAAATATATTGATATATTATATCAAATTGTAATGGAGAAACCTACCAGGAAATGAGTTTGACAAAGTTATCGTTGAGGGAGATGCCAGCACCAGCATCAAAGATGGAAGAGTGAGTGTCTCCAATGAAGTCAGAGGACACAACCTGTTGGGACAAAATACAACTAGCAATTAGAAACCCATCTTAATAACACCTTAGGTTTACAGCAATTGTTGAGCAGTTTTACATATTCAAAGACCCTTGCTGTTCAACTCCATTACTGTTCGACAAAATGTTAAAATGGTAAGTGACCTAAGGGACTTTGAGCATGGCATCTGTCTACATTAGACAAGTTATCCCACAAAACTCAGGCCAAGCGCTGACCTCAGGCCAAGAGTCTCTAAGAACCAGAGGGTAACATCAAGAGATCTCCTGTCCTCTCCTGCCAAAATCAATGTCAAACTGTACAAGTTGACTGCCATATAAAGACAGCACAAACCTGGCCTACATGGGTGGTCAGGAAAAGGTTTCCTGAATAAACTGGCCACTGAGGCCAGTTTCACATATTGGGAAATCTACGTACTGAGTCCTCGGTGTATCCCAGGTATCCCTTCATGGGTCCGTGGGCCGCTTTCTTGACAGCCTCCTTGATCTCAGCGTAGCTGCCGGGCCGGGTCAGACGGCAGGTCAGGTCCACCACGGACACGTCAGCCACAGGGACACGGAAGGCCATGCCAGTCAGCTTGCTGGGAGGTAGAGAGGCGGAAGCAAAGTCACATGAATGTATTCAACACAGTCTCTCTCTTACACACAGTTTGACTTCTGTCCTCGTGGGGAAACCCAGCGAGCAATGCTTCCTGTCCCCCAGCATTACCCTAAACCTGGCGTAACCTAAATAACCTGACCTTTAAGCCTGAATGTGAAAGAAACCTCTATAATCTCTAACACCATGCCCAATCCTATGTTTTCCCCAAACCTAACCCCTAAGCCAGAAATCCCATTTTTACTTTTGGGGAAAAGTAAAAGAACATTGTGGGGATAGAATGGCCAGGTTCTTCGTGGCTACTTGGGGTCCCCACATATACACCCATAGATGTGGATCTCAAAACAAACACTCCTACTGACCCGTTGAGCTCGGGGATGACCTTGCCTACAGCCTTGGCTGCCCCGGTGGAGGCGGGGATGATGTTCTGGTGGGCACCACGACCGTCACGCCATGCCTTCGCAGAGGGACCATCCACGGTCTTCTGGGTTGCAGTGTAGGCATGGACTGTAGTCTAGGAAGAGGAACAGAGCAACAGAGAAAGGGGAACAAGACGAAATAGATAAGAATGGTTCCAAACCGTCAGTGGATAGATTGACGTGCGTCACAAGAGAAAAACCAAACAGTGATCCTGGTTCATCATCAAGATGCAGGGACCGACAGCCACACCCACCATGAGGGCCTCTTCGATGCCAAAGTTGTCGTGGATGACTTTAGCCAGGGGGGCCAGGCAGTTGGTGGTGCAAGACGCATTGCTGTGCCCAGAGAGAGGAACAACATGTTACCCCATAGCAGGACGTAAACCAACCAACGCAACCTGACCAATCCACTGTTCGTATTGACGGTAGTGTAAATAAGGGTTTAAACTTCTGAGGGATTCATTATGCAGGAATTGGTCCAAAATGAAGTGACTCACCTGACGATAGTCATGCTGGAGGGATCGTACTTGTCCTCGTTGACGCCCATGACAAACATGGGGGCGTCAGGGGAGGGGGCGGACACCACCACACGCTTGGCACCGCCCTGGATGTGGGACTGTGGGATCGCCAGAAACAATCATCTCAAATTGTATGCACAGTTAATGCAGTGGCTCTTAATAATATTCCCCTCCCTTGGACTTCTCCACATTCTTTATTGTGTTATAACATGATATAAAAATGTATGTAATTCATTTGGACCATGACAACACAAAAGATGCCCATACTGTCATATCACCAAATAAAATCAGCAAATTGCTAAAAATGTATTATAAATATCAAAAAGAAAGAGTGCCATTGTACATGTCTGGATGTAACTCATAGACACACCTTATCAATAATACATTTGAGAAAATGATTCATTGACATCCTTGATAAAAGGATATTATTTCATGAAGTGCATTTGGCTTCTGCAAGACCTCGGCGAATGCTATAGTTCACTGTGTTTGGGGGGATAAGGGCCTCAGTTGATACGAGTATCAGCCTCTTTTATCAATCTGTCAGGGTACTGCTACTTACTGATGCCTTGTCGATGCTGAGGAAGACTCCGGTGGATTCAACAACGTACTCAGCTCCAGCCTTACCCCATGGAATCTCGTGGGGCTTCATACTAATAAATACAGAAAAACATATTACGTTTTCCCTCTGTACACTGTAAACATATACAGGCGGTGAGCAAAATACCACAGACACCACATGAAAAAGTACTGTTACTTAAAAAAGGACTGAAGTAACTGTTTCACAATCGTAAATGTAGCAACTTAGGTCACATTCGGTTGATTCCCAATAAGCAATACATACGTGTCAGCCATCAAAGAGGTCTGACAATTAGCACTTTCATTGTTTCAACTACAGAGTTCCAAAGAGGCCAAATAGTCAGTACCTAAATTGCAAGTGCATTGGTCAAAAATCATGGCAGCATAAGCTGAACTTGGAAAAATTGCATCAGCAAAGAAAAGTCTAAGCTGACCAAAAGTGATAGATGGACACTAAACAGGATAGTTGCTCAATGTACCAAAAGCACAGCCAGAGGAGGCCCGCAGCACACAATATCTGCTGCCCAACATTGGCAGTCCAATGGGTGTGCTGAAGAGCTCGGTGAATTCAAACATGGCACTGTCCCAGCGTGCCACCTTTGCCAAGGCATTTTGTGAAATTCCTACCCTACTTGATCTGCCCAGGTAAAATGTAAGTGTTATAGTTGTGAAGTGGAAGTGTCTAGGAGCAACAACAGCCCAGCCATCAAGTGGTCGACCATGCAGACTAACAGAGCGAGGAAGTGCTGAAGTACGCAAAACTCGGCTATCATCTGTTGCATCACTCACCACAGACTTCCAAACTGCCTCAGCAAGCAACATCAGCACAAGAACTGTGCCTCAGGAGCTTTACGAAATAGATTTCCATGGCCGAGCAGCGGTACGCAAGCCTCACATCAACATGCACAATGCCTAACATTGACTATAGTGGTGTAAAGCACACTCCCACTGCACTCTGGAGCAGTGGAAATGTGTCCTCTGGAGTGATGAATAATGTTTCACTATCTGGCAGTCTGTTGAATTTATCTGGGGGAGGTGGATGCCAGGAAATCACTACCTACTGGAATGCATAGTGCCTACTGTAAAGTTTGAAAGAGGAGGGGTAATGGTCTGGGGCTGTGTTTCAGGGGTTTGGACTAAGCATCTTAGTTCCAGAGAGGAGTTATCTTAATGCTACAGAATACAAAGACATTGTCAACAGTTTGAGGAATGCCCTTTCCTGTTCTTGTATGACTGTGCCCCTTGTGCACAAAACGTCCATAAAGACATTGTTCGTCAAGGTTGGGGTGGAGGAAATTGAGAGGCCTGCACTCAGCCCCACTGAACACCTTTGAGTTGAATTGGAGTAGTGGTTGCGAGCCAGGCCTTCTCGTCCAACAACAGTGCCTGACCTCACAAATGCTATTTAGGCTGAATGGGCAGACATTCCCCCAAGACACTACATAATCTTGTGGAAAGACTTCCCAGAAGAGTGGCTGTTATAATCGAAAAGCAGCTTCATATTAATGCCTATGGTTTTCGAATAGGACGTCCAACCAGCTCATATAGGTTTGATGGTCAGGAGTCTACGTAGTATTTGAATACTTCTACATGACATAAGGCATACAATTTAGTCAAGTAAAAAAATTAGGGCAATCAGAGGATGTCAACAAAATGGCAGTTTTGGATCGGCACACAGAGTGGGCAATATCATCAGCACTTGAAATAGATATCAACAATGTAAAAGACAGGAGAAAATGTGGCATAGCAATTAAAGTTATAGATGGGTATGAAGCCCAGGTCTCAGCAGGCAGCTGCAAATGTTCATAGAGCCAGGCACATGCTGTGAAAACTGCAAAAATATTAATTGTGCCTATCTCTCTCTATTATTTCTCCATATTTATGACTCTTTGGCTCTGTAATTGCTGTGCTTGGGCCAGGGGATGCCAGCCCTCAAAGGCCTATAACAACAGTGAAGAGACATTGGGCAGGAGGATTAAAGTTGTCTGGCGACCAAAACCCCTTGCTGCCGACAAGGTCCGAACGCGTCCATGAGTACTTCTGAGTTGCAAAAACAACTACTCCACCATACTGCCTGACTGCTCCCAGAATACGATTGGGCTAAAGCCAGAATATGTTTAAGTAAAGCAACATTTAGAAATGTGTCCTTGGCTTTGGTGTGTGTGTTGTGAGAAGGCAATACTCTCCATAGCGCTCAGCTATTTTGTGCACATTCATAATCTTTTTTAACATAGTCTATTGCATGAACATACATAGAATTAACAAAAAGTCCTTCATCTTTTAAGAGCGCAGTTAGGGATGTCTAATTGTAAGATAGTAGTCCAAACTCTCAGAAAAAGTGGTTGTGAAAATAATTTAATCTCTTAACTAGGACTGTCACGATTATGTCATTTAAGTTGACAATAATTGTTGCACAATTAAAAATGTAATTGTCTATATTGTAAATGTTACGCCAGCATGTCTTGTAAAAATACACGTGGTGGATCCGGAGATGATTCTTCAGCGTTGTTGGACTTGCGCTTTTGAACGCCACCTTTCTAGAGCAAATCCAGCCATTGGACTCCAAATCATTGGGCTCACCTCTTTCAATCTGACAACCAAAACGCACCAAGAGCGTACAGGTGTGATGGGCTTGGGAACTGCCACTCAATCTACGTTGCTGTTTACATTTCCCTGCTCATCTCTTGCTCTGCTGCCAATATTATAGCCTAGTTATTTGAAGCAGCTTTCCTTACGTAGCAAAGCGTAATATGCAATAATATATGCGTAATATGCAATGGAACAACAAATATTTATATCCTTACATTTAATGTGCATTATCTAACTAGGAAATATGGTTGGAAATGACTAAATTCGACTAACAATATTAGCACTAATATATCACACACACTTTTACACAGTATTTCCCGATCAGAGCTGATGCAAAAGAAAAGAGACTAACACGAGTGTCTATTAAATATTAATGTTGCAACATGACATTACTGTGCGTCTATCTGTAGTCTAACTGTCCCAAGCCCCTTGTTTCAACTGGCTAGGTTCTATTGCATTGTATCCTTGCAATGTCAAGGTGGCAGGATGTCATATGATGAAATAATTACTCACCACTGGAATACAGAGATGGAGTGATTGTCCACAAGCAGCTTCCCGTCCCCCATGCTCACCTCACCCTTGTAACGTCCGTGGGTTGAGTCATACTTGAACATGTACACCTGTAGAGGAAGAGAACGGTAGAGAAAGAAAGTTGATGTTGACAGAAAACATCATCAAAGTCATTAGTTCATTAAACGTGTGGCAATTGGTCTGTTATTTTAAATATTAGCAACCTTAGTTGAATTTGGCAGAGTGGTATATTATAGGAAGGTTCTTGAACAAGGTGGTGAAGAAAAAAAAAAGAGTTTACTATTAAAATGCTTAGCTCACCATGTACTGCAGGTCAATGAAGGGATCGTTGATGGCAACAACTTTGATTCCCTTCTGCAGGCAGGCCCTGAGGACCAGGCGTCCAATACGGCCAAATCTGGATTGGAGTAGGGAGGAAGTGTGGTCGTTACACAGATGCAGATCCACAAAGGTTCTTTGGGCAACAAAGCCAATGCCTTTATTTTTGGCAATGGACCAAGTGGTTGTTTTGTTTCCTGGATGGAGAGTTGAAAATCAACCATAAAGCTGTATCTTTCTGGACAGGCTGTTCCTTGTGCTTGTGTCCAAAAAGCATAATTAACACCCAATGAACTCAAAATGCAAAATCCAGAGGTACTTCATAGTGATTTATATTTAAAAGATATTCATTGTTTGCTTTCAAAAAGCACAACTACTGTATTAGTGTTAACACAAACCTTTAATTATACAAATATCATTAATGTGCAGAACATATCAGTACTAGATAATAGGCCATTACACTGATTTGTTAACCACTATAATGTAGCGTTTGCCTAAGGCTACTATAGTGGCATGAAAACATTCTTCAAACCATGCCCACAAAGGACAAAACATAAATTGAAAGTATTTTATCTCGCAAATGCTGATCAGTGTTCAGTCAGTTAATATCAACATGGTATAAAATACATGCAATTAAGAATGTTAGCAGACACAAGACCAGTGGCAAACGCACCTTTTAGAATTCCCATCTGCCATAATGTCTGTATGAAATGTGCATGGAAACAATCGAGTATACATTTCCTATTTACATTGTATAAAAGGTGGCCATTACTGAATTATTTTCAGAAAGAATACAGCAACAATCCCTTAATAAAAAGGACGTTGACTGTCCATCGTGTGTCTGCTTTCCTTGAAGGGCTGTTTTTCAGCTTATCAGCTAAGTGTAATCCTCATTATCTCTTCATCTGTTCTGTTCATCTTCTCCTCTCATCACATCTGACTATCCTCAAAAGAACACATACTGATGTCAAGGAAAGGCTCTGCCACACACACTCTGCCCACATGAGGCCGGGCATCGTCCTGCACCAGGAGGAGCCCAGGGCCCACCACACCAGGGTTGGGTCGTACAATGTGTCTGAGGTTTTCATCACAGTACCTAACAGCAGTCAGGGAACGGTGCGCCTATGGCAGACCTGCCAATTCTGGTGTTGTCTGGCGAAGGCCAATTGAGCTACACAGTGCTGAGCTGAGCAAAGGTCCCACTAGAGGACGTCAGGCCCTCATGCCACCCTCATGGAGGCTGTTTCTGACAGTTTTGTCAGAAACATGCACACCAGCAGTCAGCTGGAGGTCATTCTGTTCCTCCTCACAAAGGAGCAGATACTGGTCCTGTTGCTGGGTAGATAACCTTCTACGGCCCTGTCTAGCTATCCTCATGTAAAGGCCAATCTCCTGGTAGCTCCTCCATGCTCTTGAGACTGTACTCGGAGACACAGCAAACCTTCTTGCGACGACACGTATGGATGTGCCAACCTGGAGGAGCTGGAATACCTCTGCAACCTGAATGGGTTGCTTGTAACAAGGTCACTTGCAAAACTAGTGAATAATCAGTCAGGAAGGATAAGGAGAGAGCCATTGTCTATATTGTAAACAAAAAAAACAAAATAATTACATAATAAACATGAACTAAACGTGAAAGAGACAATGCGCTGTCAGATATATATAAGTGACACCCCTAAACAAAATTTACTGGCTGTAGGCAGTACATTGGGTGATATTGAGTACCAGAATGTAATAGGCAAGACTACAGAAATTCAAATACTACATTCAATATTGAACAAGAGCTCAAATGTCACATTTTTGCATGTATTTTAAATGGTTAAATATATGTTTAGAATACATTAAAAGAACATTAAACATTGATACATGGGAAGGATCCTGCTGTGCACCTTCATCTAAATAGGGCTGCCATTGAGCCTTTGGCAATAAGTGAATTTTGAAATTGCATAACACCTACATTGCTTCATAGCCAGTTACTAAATAACTACTATTAAATGGGGATGTAATGTATTAATAAGGTTCAGCTGATGGGTCATTATCAATAAAAAAATGGGAGTCTATTACTGAAGATTTGATAAATATCCCACATTCGGACAGGTGATAAAGTAAAAACCGGAATAAATAAGTGGAGGAACATTTAACAATTAACATGTAGATGTATGCTGAGAAGGCCCAGTTTGGGATCAAGACGGTAAAGGGGAAAGGATCTAAGTGGGTTTGAAAGAGTATCTGGGTCTGTTCTGGAATGAACACGCTCCCCGATCCACGGGGCACGAGGGGTAACTGAATGGTTCCATGACAATGTGGAATGATGTGATTAATACGCTACAGCCATTGCAGTCACCAAATTGAACATCCATGGGAGATATTGGACCAAGGTTTAGACCATGCTCTCCCCCATCATCAAAACACCAAAGCTGGGAATGGTGTTATATCCCTCCAGAGACTCTTAGAACCTGTGTTATTTCATTTAATCTGTCCTGGCGGCTCAACGCTTTAATGAGATACTAAGTTGTTTTTCCCTTTCATTTGTCCCCATCTGTACAGTGTATGAGAGTAATGTAATGCTTACCCGTTGATTCCAACACAGAGGTCTGACATGGTTGCTATTGATTGGATTGTAGTAGTGAACCTGTAACAATAAGACATTTGAAAACATTAGAAAGCTGATTTCGACAACTTTTTAACAGTTCTTTTTCCTGTAGAAACGACCTTCTTGGCCAATATATAACTTCCACAAATTGGGCTGGCCTAACAAACACGTATTGTGAAAAAAAAAGAATGCAGTCTTACTTCTATTCTGATACATAGTCTACATTTGTGCCACAGTTTATTCTCTAAGTTAAGTAGTGTCTTATGAGAAAAAGTGTGGTCCTTGGAGTGGGGTCAAAAGTAATACTTTAATGCTTTAATTGTCCTATGCGCATGTAAAACTTGTAAAAAAAGACCTTAATAGAACTTCAGACTCAGCAATGTCGTGAAAAAGACATTCTTGCAATAATTCTTTCCACTCTCTGTTATTGTAATTGGGTAATTTAGACTTCCTATTGTGACTTTCTTCTCTATAGACAACAAGCTCACAATGGAACCAACACTGGGTTTTGTCTGAACCTGCAGCTGCGGCATCAATCTGCAGCTCTCCCACCTCAGTTTTCTCTCCCTGTATTAACGGCCTGAAGGCATGTGTTGCCAGGTCTTCATAATTCTAGAAATACATTTCCAAGATTGGGCCATTTAAAATTCAGTCAGCAGTGGCCTATCACAACACCCGTCAGATCCCACAGTGCCCGCGGATATATCAGACGTGTTTAGGGTCAAATAGGGATGAATTCTGTCTACGTTCATGTTCTAAGAAGTATGAACCACGGTTTATTAGGAACAGCAGACCCGTGCAGGTGACAAAACAGCTGACTAATCACTAATGGCAGCTCCCTGAGAAGAAAAAACCCTCAAAGCCTTTCACTTCAACCTAGACGGAAGACTATTCCTAATTTGACTTCCCTGACATTCTTATTTTAGAGAACTGGACTAGAAAATGCCTAGGGAATGTCAGTTCAACAGTTCGGTTTAATACCAGCCTTAGTTGCAAATCTGTACTCTTTCGACTTCATTTCTTCATAGGCAAGCTGCTGCATGTGTGGAATTTCTTACAAAAAGACTGGTTGTGTAAGAGCATGTTGAAAGGTTTATTGAAAATGAGACATGCTGCCAAGCAAACTGAATGAGTATATAGGAAGTCCCATCTTTTTGTCGTCATGGTTCGGGTCCTAAATGAATGATGGCCAGACGGACCTGGTGCATTTATAGTTCAACATTCCCACCATTGAAAACCATTAATGGCAATAGCTGGAAGAAGCAATTTTTGTGATATTGGTTCTTTTATAATTTATGCATTTGTATGTTGTTTATGGATTTTTAGAATGGCTTCCAATAAGGTTGGTTTCGTTATGGATTACCCCGGCTCAGCGTTTAGATCACCGTGTAAATCTTGTTAGGACAAAGTGATGTTTGTGGAACACAAAACCATCACAGCAGAACCCCAAGTCAATTAAACTTCAGGGATATCAATCTGTCCAGTCAGGAAGCATAAGCGATTGTGAATCAGTGTCACCTGTTTTGGTGACAACAGGTGAGGCGACAGCAAGACAACCCCCAAAAAGAGAATGGTTTTACAAAGGTTGGCCACAGACAATTGCTCTCCTTATCCTTCCTGACTGATTCTTCTCTAGTTGTACGTTTTGCTGGTGTCCTTGTCATTACTGATAGCATGAGGCGGTACTTACAAAATTTCGATTTTTGGAAAATTCCCGTTGAAGAAATTATAAGTCTAAGTATAATGAAAATGATCCAACTGATTACAATTAGAAGGAAAACATGTATTTTAATGCTACTAGCCTTTCGTGTCGTTGATATTGACATGCAAATGCTCAACCAACCTGCTGCTGGGGAAAACACTGTTGAAGTGAATATAAGATGTCTATGTCCAAATAAGTAACAACAAAATACAACCTTCCAGGGGGTGTACTTACTTATTTGTGACTGTACTTAAATTGGCCTAGTACTCTATGTACAAGTGAAATAAATTACAGATTTTCCTCAGAATTTGTAATATCATCCTTCAGCAATCAACCTTACAGATTTTAAACTGTAGCAAGGTAAATCCTTGTGCTGTCTTAGAAAGGACACAGAGACTGCCCTTGCATTTGGTTGGAGTAAACGTTAGACAATTTGATAATCTCTTAATCTGTGCAGTGTGTGTGTGTGCGTGTTTACCACTGCACTGCAACAAACCCAGCTGGTTTATCCTGCCCATTTCTTCAATCTTTTTAAAGGGCCCCAGAATGCATTGTGATTTCTGCTTGGTCAATAATAAATAGACAAGGCTAGGTATATTGAATCCTTTTCACATAATGCAGTGTATGACATCTGTGTGGCATCTGTACTAGATTTACTGTAACAGTACTCAAATCAGTCTGTCAATTTTCAGACAATTGTATATTAGCTTGAACTAACACATTTAAAATGTTTATTTTTTATTTTTCAGTGGTTGTAAAACTGGCCCTGTCGAGTCAAAATGAGTCTCCAAAAACTGTGTACTATTAAACTGGAAAAGTTTAAAGAATGATGGTGGTAAGGGAAGTGACGGCACACATATGTATAGCCATAATGTACGGTACAAGGGGCTCTTTATGCTTAGCACATTAACCATAAAGCTAACGCAAAACAACCTAGTTACACTCTGTTGAATGCCTCTTAAAGGGAATTCATGATAATAAATCACTTGAATTAATTGTTGGTCTGTCTATGCACGCAACTGTCACTCGGGGGGGGGGGCGGCACAGTCAATTTAGTGCCAGAGCAGCATCAGAGTGTACATTGTCCTGCCCCCACTAATGTAGAACTGGTGAAATTACATTTATCTATGTAAAAAAATATATATGTTCTATTACAGCAAAAACTACATTGAGGAACCTTGTTCAATGCTGGTACATGCATTATATATTTAGAAAGAATGATAAATGTCAGTTTTGGGTTTTAAAGTTGATCTTTTCTAACAAGTGGGCTGAACAAGAGTCTTTGAAGGGAAGTTTTGCTAGAGTGTCATGGTCAGACATGGTGGCCATGCAAACGCCACCGACACCAATAGATTGGAGTTTGAATCCCAAATGATACGCTATATAGCCTATATTTTTTTCCAAAACTTACCACTAACCTTAACCACATTGTGTTTAGGTGCATGTTTGTAAGGAGACTAAATTGGATCAACTACGGCTACGCTAGCTATTTGGAAACTTCACATTTTGGAAACTAAACCAATAAACCTAAATAGTGACAGTAACATTCTTTCATTGTGGTAATTTTGTGGCGCTCTAGCCTGTCCAGTGTAACACCCAAGCAGCAAACTTCCTAACTTTGTAGAAAACTTGTTAATTAAGCAAACTCTCTAGTTAATAAACATACTTTTTGTAGCTGGATTGATGGTTAATAACGTTAACAAAACCGTTAAAACCTGTAGTTGACAGAATCTGTTACAATATTTTTCATAGTATTGTTATTGTATAATAGAATACCGAAAACCCCAAGATGTCAAATAGCTATAAATTAGTAGCTGAAGAGCTCTGGAGGAATTTAACAGAGGCAGGCTATATGGTGGTGACTCTTATTATAGCCCAGCATAGACAAAGGGCCATTGGATGTACCACTACTTCTGACTTAAACTCAATCAATTACTAGAGCCCAATATTGTTTTTTATTATTTACGTGTTCCCCAAAATACAGTGCTGTTCTCACGCTAATTTCAAGGATGGTATTGGCACCAGGGTTAACTAATTGGCAAAAGTAATTGCAGAAGTACAGATGTGCACTTTGTGTTCATGGCAATGAGTACATACACACAAAACCTCTTGCCTCATATTAACAGTTCTTAAATGTTAGCAGTTTAAAAACGCATAGCTCAGTAATGTGTTCTAACTTGGTCAGCTGCCCCAGGGGCAGAATGGTTAAAAACATTGGATGCAGTGCAGTAGCCTCGCAACACAGTACAGTTTGTGAACAGTCCATTATTAAAGTGTTTATAAAGATGCTGTTATCCTGTTGCTTTTTTAATATAAAGTACATTTTTGAGATTTGTACACCATTCAGTCAATAAATGGACAAAGCCAAAATCAGTGAATGGCTGGGTGGAAGGAGGAGGCAGAACCCATTCCTGTCAGCAGAGTTGAGACTGGTAGCCATTTTGAAGAAGTGCTGTGTCATACCACAACGGCCATTTACTGTTCTGTGCACTGGATGAATGGAAACTAGAAAAACAATATTTAAGATGCTGGTTGATTTGTAAGTAATATAGAGAAGAACAAATAGGCTAGGCTAAAATTTCCCTTTAACAGGATTCTGCATATCGTCATTTGTGAACAAGGGGGAAATAAGAAATCATGCTGCCTCACACACCCACACCCTCTTACAGCGCATTCTACATTCCCAGTCTTGTAGTAGCTCAGCTCAGTAGTTTTCCACTGGTGAGACAGGAGCAATGCTCTAGAACTAGATGTTAAAGACACAGCTACTAGGCTAAATATGACCTTGCATCTGTGAACGCATATTAATATAATCATCTGTCATGTCAAAAGCAGCTGTTCTTTTGGGTAATCAGTAAATGTTCTGAATACTTCAAGGACAAACTACATACATGAAAATGCAACTAATGAAGAATAATAAAAGTGCAACACCTATTATTTAATGACTACCTTAAATTTCAATATGACTTTATTTCAAAAGATGCCAGTGGTGATTTATTGCTATTTTCCTAGTACACTGGGCCTGCAAAATGACCTTCCTGTATGATATGACCTTCACCATTATGGGGGAAAAGGCCTGTCACCGCGAGATGGCTGCATCATTTCTCTAGTGATACTGAACAGAAACTAATTTCTCATAAAAAGGTTACCATCGTATTTAAAGTGAAAAGGTAAAAAGTATTTATTTTCAGTGAGTAATATTTACTATATGTAATTGGTAACAAGTCACCTATTCCGTAGACACATTGGTATATGATGTGCCGCATAACGCGACACACCGTACCGTTAATTGTTTTTCAGAGGGCATTACAGGGCATTACAGGGATTATAAAGTAATCAACCGTCACTGTTTATCACTGATATAAAACGTATTCATCTGAATATTTGTGTAGCATTTCATGTCGACTTGCTTACAAAATGCAACCGGTTTAATTCAGCTAAAGAGTTCTCGATTTCATTCGAGAATTATATGACGCAATCGCAAAATGCGTCGTGTAGTGAGGCACGTAGCTACACTACGTAGCTAAAAAGCATCGGGGTTTCCTGTTGAACAGTCATCCATGATAGAAGACATGATTTACACGAACCATTTCATAGAACTATTGAGGTTCACGTGGGGAGTAATACATTGACTGGTTGTTTATGGCACAATGTCAGAATCTGCAACAAGTCTGCTTTTAATATCGACTAAATTAGTCGATGAGGTTGAGCAGACTGATGCTCAGACGTATTTTGTAATAAAATCCACAACGTAAATCAGCAACGAAGGCATTGTCTGCATGTACAATTGTCTTTGTTTCGAAATGAAGTGCGCTATATGTTTTACATTCTTACTCTTCCGCAAAATGCACCATCGTCGGTCGAGACAAGTGTCACGTTACAGTACCTGCGCAATAATATACGTTTTCCTTCGAATTAATATTGAATAATCCTCAAATTTAGATAAATACTCGAAGTTAGCATGTTTGTGTGTGTTATGCATTACTTATCAAACCACTGAGAAAATATCAGAAAGTATGTTGTACAGAAAAAAGAATTAGAACTGGCTGTACACTAAATCGCCAGAAGGCCACATCCTTCCTCGGCGCATCCTTTCCCCGCCTCCGTCATTATTTGCATTCAAAAGAAATGAACTCTGAAGAAGCTACACAAATTTAACGACATTCTAAAATCACATAAGGTACATATAAGGCGATAAGTGTCAAACTACTTTTTGTATAGCTTTTTATTAACGTGTGCCTACCTTGAGGGATGCTGCTGCAATAACCGTCTGTCTGTACCAGGAAGCTGAAGGTACCGCCTTCCAAATTTATAGCAGACACGTGCATTGATCGAGTCGCCCTGGAAACATGACGTAACATGATCTTCTGCTGCTGTGAACACAGGGCTGCTATGGAAACAATTGGGGATAGGAGGATGCCTAACGCCAACCCACCAAGGGCGGAGGAAGGGTATTACAAGCTGATGAGCTCGAGCTATTCGTCCAACCATAGTATGTACACATATAATGAAATGTGGATGCATGGAAGTGATACACTAAATTGCATACGTAAGTATATTGTAACAAAATAAACAGAATATACAACAAAAAAACTCATATCTTTAGATGCTTTATTTGATTATAGGATCCATACTTTTGTATTACATGACACATTAAATGTTGTATATGGCTCGCTTCAATAATAAAGCAAAGCCTATTGGCCTGTATACTCATCTTTGCGAGAATGTGGATCGGACATTTTTGGAATGTAATGTTTTAACGTTTTAGATTACTTTTGTTATTTTTATAGGGACATGCATTCTATTGTGTATCTGCTAAATATACTATACCGTAGTGTACCAAAATTCTATAATTTGCATCCTTTAAAGGATAATAATCAGAGTAGCCTATATCGTTTGATACCGCACAATAAGGGCTAGTGTCAATGTCCTGCACCACGTGACTATAAAGGTAAGTGGTCTGCACACTAAACACGCTTAGTAGAAAATAAATAATTATATGGTTTGCAGTATGGTGTTACGTCAGATGGCATCATTGCATACATAAAATCCTTTCGTATATGTTATCCCTATAATAATCTCAATCATCAAAGTATGCATTTAATGCAAAAAAGTGAATGTGTTTTTGGTGAATTAGAAAATTCGAATTTGGAGCATCTATCTTGAGTATTTAAGTAGTAAACATTTTTGGAAATACATGAAAATACATTTTAGTGATTAAAGTAATGCATGTTTTACTTCACACATAAACATGATTGCTAATGCACTATGAACATAGTGATTTGATTATTTAAATGTGTTATTTATAAGATTAAATACATAATGTAAAAGCCTTCAATATCTTCCTAACTGACCTGTAACATTATAATTATATAACATAAATACCATTATATAACAAATATAAAAAATAATTATCAAATAAATCTTTACAACGTGGGTCTCGATGTAACCGAGGAAGTGTGTTTTCCTTGTATTTTTATTGCTCTATTATGTATTTCTGGTTTTATATATTTTTAATAATCTTTTTGAAATTATTTTCTGTGTTGGCTACTTTGTTCCGTAACACATTTTATTCAATAATTAAAAATAAAAAAGCGTGGCGCCTTCTGACGTACTTGCAGAGCTCGGCTGGGGTACGTGAGAGACGACGCGTGCTCTTGTGGAAACCACTGGATGCCAAGCGCATGTTAGCACGTTGTGGTGAATCATCCTCCATTCCGTTAGAAGTCTATTACAAGCTGATGAGCTCTACGTCAAATAGTATTTATAATACAATATGGATTCATGCAAGTGATAATCGACTCGAGTTTTAGTCAAATGCATACAACATAGTATGTACAGAAGAATAAACAAAGGGATAATAAACACGTCGGAGGTCGGTAGATGTAATTGGGTTACGGTCTCAAATGCATAACATTGTATTACGTAACACTGACGTCTAAGTAACTTTATACTGAAATTTCAGGCGTGGTTGCCGATCAATTAGATATTTTATATTATGTAAATAAATATGAATATGTATTTAGTCATTCGAACCATAAACATAATTAATTAGCATCGTGGAAGCCTAAACTTCTATAAATCTGAGTAGCCTCCTGCCAATATCGCACAATGAAAGCTCTACATTCCATATTGAGCACGTGACTGGGTGAGAGGCCTGCAACCATTTTGCAGTCTAGAAAATAATTGTTTATATGGTGTCCAGCATTGTTTTTACATCAGATGGCATCATTACTTAAGTGTGTTTCTACGTCATGCTGTTTCATTTAAAACAATGATCTACATGCTGGGTGAAGTACTTGAGATGAGACGTTGTGGAATCCTCAAGAGCATGCTAGCATTATGAGTTACTTGCATTTGAACACCTTTCGTGCAGATGCACATTCAAATTGAAGTTGCACATTGTAATGCCTTTGGGTTGTTCATGACTATTTGAATTAATTCTCAAGCCACTTACTTTGCTATATAACCACCAAATGTGTACAACTGAATAAGAGGCTAGCAGTAGTGATATAAACAATTAATTGTCTGGCAACAGATCCAGTGGACATTCCAGCAGTCACCATTCCAACTACAATTTGACAAGTACACCTCTGAAAAGTTGTCTTTTTAGTTACTTATTTGTACATATATTAATGTAATGTATTGTTCCCTTTAACTCAACTGACAGACAATGGATAAGCTAATTCAACAAACTACACTGAAATATTGTACATATTCATTTAATAAATAAAAATCAACCGAAATAAATTTTTAGTGCAGAAAAAATAAGTACCACTACTAGCTTCAATGCTGGTGTGGCCCCAAATGACTGAAATAACTTGATGTAACAGTTTCTTATAGCTGTCCTTTAGTCTCTTACATTGTCCGGAAGGATTTTTTTTCCACACTTAATTTCAGTACTGCTTGAACTGTGTCGTGTTCAAAGGCTTTCTTGCTTCTGTCTACTTTACGTTTTCCAAAGAGCATTTTGTAGGATTGTGACCTTGGCTTTGACATAACCCTCTGCTTCTTTTGGAGCCATCCTGGTGTAATTCTGCTTGTGTGTTTTGGATAATTGACCTGTTGCAAGATCCTTGTTTGGTTCATCATTTTGACAGATGGCCTCACATTCTCCTAAATAATTCTCTGGTACAATATGGAATTCATGTTTTAGTCAATGATGGCAGGTTGGCCAAGCCCTGAGGCAGCAAAGCAGACCCACACCATAGTATCACCTCCTTGCTGTATGGTTTTGTAGAAGTTTCTTCTGTTTAAAGGCAGCGTTTTATTTTCACCAGACATGGCTTCTGGCATTGCAACCGAAGAAATCTACCATTTATCAATCTATCCAGAGCACCTGTATAATCCTTAATGACTATTGAGACATATAGACATTGGTTTTGTCTGTCTAACCCATGTTTACTTGTTTCTCATTTATCAAACGTGACTTTTCTTTATCCTGGGGGAAGGGGATTGTACATAGTGAGTGCATATAGGCAAGCCGCTCATGGGCTTACATTCTACACATAGAGCTTACTTGTCTGTATACGTTAGGTAAGTTATTTTGCATACATCTTTGTGTATGTAAATGACTAAGAGAAATGAAATGGTCTATAGTAAATTCGATAAGTTAGATGGGATTGTCACTGTTAAGACAGGTCTAAGGGCTCAATGTTTATTTTCCTTTGGTCTATTAATAATTTGGTTCTTTACCCAACGTCATTCGCGCGAGAAGACAGCGCTGAGTGGGGGAAAGGCGAGGGGCGGGTTCAGGCTTAATCAGCGTAATTGTGGACTTGTAACCCCAACTCGTCACGGTGGAAATAAAAATGCCAGCCTTGGTTCCGGTGTAAGTTCTGCCGGCGAACGCAATCCTGGGCGCGAACACGGTAGGATATTCCCGCAGGGAAGAGGAAGGAACGGAAGTAGGGCGTGCATCGATGTGCAGA
>JACXGK010001333.1:17722-72230 GCA_016801125.1 Novumbra hubbsi | reverse complement strand
GGCCCTGCCTGTATCTCTACTCTCTCTCCTTCCTCAGGTCAGGCCCTGCCTGTATCTCTACTCTTTCTCCCACAACTCCATCCATCCCCACATATTTTCCTCTCCCACCCTCTTCCCCTGACTCTCCTACCTCTTGCAACCCCCCCCCCATACATCCCCTCACCCCTCCCTCCCAAGGTGACCTAGCCAGTCAATCCCCACTATCAGTCCATGCATAGCGTAGAGCTAGCAGTACCATCCTATTAATCCTGCTTCATTTGTCCCTGTTCCACTCTCTGTGTGGGCAGGACTTCATGACAGCACCTTAAATGCTAATGAGCTCCTAATCTGAGGCAGGTCCAGGTGTCTTCTAAAGACTCCTATCAGTCGTCCTGCCTTACACACTAGAACCTAGAGTGTCATTAAGAGAAGGACCATTCTGAATAGGCCAGAAGGATTCATTTAAAGGTCTGAAGAATCATGTCCTCTTAATGTTGGGAGAATATGTGTGGCCCTGTTAAGGTTCAAAGTCACAATGTTAGATTGCAATGCTTTGCAATGAATAGGAAGGATTCATTAAAATCATTCGACTTCATTCCCAGACTGTAGAGTGGTAACACTAGGCCAGAACTGTAGTAAACCCTGATCCGCTCAGAGTGAAGGAATCCCATGACCTCTACTGATGTGAGGTGCTGACCTGGATTGAGAGGACGTTGATACTGACTATGATTAGAGCAATCAATCACCAAGCCCAAATTAGTGACTTGTACTTCCTGGGTCAAAAGTTATGTGTGGGTCAAAAGTTACATTGTGTGTGTGTGCATGCGTTATTGTTTGTTATGAACTGTTAACAGCTTCTGATATTGACATCAAGGTGTTGAGCATGTTCACAGACCACCAGTAAATGCCTTTCAGATTGCAGGCCCACATTTAATAAGTTTTGGGTACATCTCCCTGTCAAGCCAGGTACGTCTCCATGTCTGGCATCACTGGTATCTGTTTTCATTCATATCTGGTTGTATGGCTCCTATTTGTTTTTAAATGTCTTGTATAATTAACATTTATGGATTCAAATAAAGTATTTCAAATGTGTGTGTGTGTGTGTGTGTGTGTCAGACTGTCAGTCTCTTTTAAAATGTAATTTAGAAAAACCTCAAGACTGATTGAGGGTTAAAAGCTTTGAAAGATGAGACCCTTCTCTGAAATGTGTGTTCATAGTGTGAGGATACAACCGGACAATTTTCTGCCTGGCTGATTTATTCAACACACAGTAAAAATAATGCACATTTTAAATGAGTGTAATTACTAGTCCTCCCTGCCAGATCTGAATAGAAGCGCCAGTCAACCCGCTTCAACGGGGCAGCTCCTCCTTCACCAACCACACAGTGGAAAGGTGGGGTTAGCTAACCGTCAGTACCCCGCTGCACTGGATGTGCCCTGGCAGAGAAACATGCTACATGTCTTACAGAAGGAAGAAGGATGACAGCAAACATTCAGAACTTGGTGTTCCCTATTCATAGTGTGTGTGTGTGTGTGTGTTGTACCATTGTGTGTGTGTGTGTGGGTGTATCATAGTGTGTTTGTGTGGGTGTTGTATCATTGTGTGTGTTGTATTATATTGTAGTGTGTGTGTGTTGTTTCATAGTGTGTGTGAGTTGTATCATTGTGTGTGTTATGTTGTATCAAGTAGAACACTCTGCGTATAGCATTCCTGGGTCAAGTCAATTCTATACCTGCTATGGCACACACACATAGACCATGCTGTGAGCTTACCATAATGATGTGTTAATTTACAAAGCATTAGTCTCTTCCTCATATCTATATAATAGCATAATCTGTTCTAATCCTAATAGGTTGATAATGAAGGCCAGTCTGTTCCACAGCCCCACCAATGTCAGGACAGGTAATATGTCAGCTAATGGAAGATACACAGCCCATGTACACACACATTGTGTTTTATATCCCCAGCCCTTAACCTTACCTTAACCTCAAGAACCCCTATGCCTAAACCTGACCTAACTGCTATGCCTAACCCTAACCTTAAGCGTAACTCTTTAAGGCGTAACCTACAACTAACTTAAGTTCTGACACTAACCCAATTATAAGGTTTAAGTATTAAACCTAGACATAACCCCAAGCCTGTTTCCTTAGCACCGGCAAAGGTTTAGGGCTAGGAATATAAAACACAATCTCATGGGAATAATTTGCCAGGTTTTTGTATTTTGCGGAGACTTCTGGTCCCCAAAAATCTACTTTTAGAACAGGACACCCTGCACACACTCACACATAGACACTCTTGCACACTCACACATACACACTCCTGCACTGACACTGTTCATTAGCATTACGCATTTCTAAGAATCTTGATGATTGAAAAGGATATGTGGATACCTGTCTTTATTGTATGTGGGTGTGATTCGTATAGACTCTACAAACACAGTCAGCATTGTCATGCACCGTGACACACCTATATATTTAGGATGGATTCCCCAGGCCCAGCCTTGAGTACACTAATAATCAACCCAATGTAATTAACTGCACATATCAATGGAGAGACGTGATATTGGAGTTCACTGAGGCGTGTTTGTGTGTGTGTGTGTGTGTGTGTTTGTGCGTGCATGGTTGTATGTGTGTTAATTCTGCTCTGGTCACCGAGTGAGGCTACGCTACAGAGGGCAAAGCTGTGATTGCGTGGAGCTTTGCCCGCGACCGTTAGGCTTAACAGCCTCCCCACTGAGCTCAGATCAGTTATTAAGATAACCCTGGTCAGCACGCTCACTCTAATTCCTCTACAGAGAATTGCACTCTGACCAGTTGTGGATTTGCATTTTTGAACATTTCATTAAAAAGGCTAATAATTTTGCTAGAGGTTTTTGGTTTTAATATTATTTCAGAGCTCAGGAGGTTCTGATTTGCATGTGTGGATTATGCATAAGAAGTCCTGATTTCTCCCTGTAGTTCAGGAGGAGAGGTCCCATATTGTGACCGTCCTCCCAAAAGGCCTATCTGAACTATGCCATGAGGCACTGAAAAGTAGCAGCAAAATATAATGTACAGTTAATAGATATTACAGAAATAACCTTTTCTAACAAACGACTCACACATTAATGAACGCATTGGTCTCGGAGTGACTCAGTCATAGACGGTCTGAGTGCAGTGGGAAGACCACGCTGGACATACGGACCGCAGAAGAGTGGTTGAACACGGTCGGCGACGGCTCAGTGAGTGACTCAGTCATAGACGGTCTGAGTGCAGTGGGAAGACCACGCTGGACATACGGACCGCAGAAGAGTGGTTGAACGCGGTCGGCGACGGCTCAGTGAGTGACTCAGTCATAGACGGTCTGAGTGCAGTGGGAAGACCACGCTGGACATACGGACCGCAGAAGAGTGGTTGAACGCGGTCGGCGACGGCTCAGTGAGTGGCGCTGTAGTGTGAACCGTAATGAAGCAGGTTAAGACTATAAGCTGACAGTGAGCTATGGTTCCCTGTTCACCGTGCAGGCAAGAGGCGGCTCCGCTCTCATAATCACCTCACATAATGGATGATATGGGTCAGCGTGGAGGTGGGCTATTTTTCATGCTCACTTTTATCCAGCCAGCCTATTCTTCTGGAGCAGCCCGGCAGAACCGAGCTGAGCCTCTCCTCTCTGCCCGCCGTGTCCTCGGCTGGGGGGCATCGCCTCAGAATGTCACGGCGAGGGCGCGCCAGGCTGTTTGACGGGCTTCACCGCGAGACACACTTCTTGCCGCACCGTTGCCACTTCCAACCTGGCGCTGACCAACAGCTCTGCCATGCGTAGATGTCGGGTGACGTATACTCCCTCTTCAGAGGGGAGGAGAGGCACTTCGGAGTGATTAAGGAGCTTGGCAGTGATTATGAAAACTTGATAGAGTGTGAGCTGGCTTGCACTATTCTAGTTGTCATAACTGGCAGCCTTCTGCTGAGCTCTCACAATCCAAATGGAAGGCTTGGGGCCGTTGGACGTAGATAGCTTGTCAATAGTCCATGTGTTCTCAGATTAAACTATCCATTTATGACTGTTTACTGAACAGGAAGCACAATGAACCATATGGAGGTTTTATTTCTTTCTGGTGAGGGTTTACTACAGCAAATAAAAAGGGAATGTATAGAAGCTTTATGACAAAAGGAATTACACTGGTATGTTCATGGTACCCTTGTGGCTCAGGCCCCTAAATGTGCCAATCAAATGAAAAGAACGACAGCTCAATAACACATACTGTAACCACGTCCCTGTATCAACTAGTCCACACACTGTAACCACGTCCCTGTATCAACTAGTCCACACACTGTAACCACGTCCCTGTATCAACTAGTCCACACACTGTAACCACGTCCCTGTATCAACTAGTCCACACACAGTAACCACGTCCCTGTATCAACTAGTCCACACACTGTAACCACGTCCCTGTATCAACTAGTCCACACACAGTAACCACGTCCCTGTATACATTTGCCATCAAACACCTGTTTAGAAGTTCACAAGGGAATGGCAGTTGCATTTGCCAATAATGTTGTTAAAATCCGTTCCAGAATCAAGCTACCAAGCTAAACAGTAAGGGAAAACAGTCTGTGATGTGCCTGACGTGGTGGAAGGGACTAGGTGTGATAATAGGGTAATACCTTTAAGGGGGGCTTCCGTGTTTACTGTAGTGGGTGACCTGTGATCATGGCGGTGATGAACAACCATGTTCTCCCTGCTCCATCTCCACCGTCCCAACGTTTAATAGGCCAGTTAAATATGAATAACTGCTATCAGCTAGGGATGCTTTACTGTATCTGGCAGTGCTGCTAGTGCCGTCGCCCTGCACTCAGTAACTGCTGTGTTGGGCCAACTCCAAAGACACACACACAGTTTCCATGCCCACCCGCTGGCAGATTATTGGGTATGTTTTCATGTGAACCTCTGAGCTTTACAAAAAGCTTCAGACATACTGTCATGTGCCGTTATGACCTCTGACACTCAAATGTATTTTGTCTGTCCACACAGAAACGTCACGATGCATTTCTTTAGGCTTGTACCTAGACACACAGGTCGGGACAGAGGCCATCACACGGACAACGCTGCAGGGCTTTGGGCCTGGGTACCTCTACCAGGCAACCTGACAGCTTAGCTGTGCAGAAAGCAGCCAGTTCTGCCCCAAGGCAACGTTAATACAGGTCAGTCCTCACTCTCTATTACCTTAATTAAGACAGAAAATCGGGCCGAGAGTCCCATGATGATGAAGTTAGTCAACCGTACTTTAACTCAAACACACTTTGTGTCTGAACTTGTGGCATTTTACTCCATCAGTAAAAACAAACTTGTCTGACATCGTGTGTTACAGTTGTCAAGGCTAACATCACCACATCATATTTCGATGTTGTCCCTAACCGCCGTCAGATTCTGTTCTATTCCACTTAAATATTCAATAGTTTTAAATATAAGAAACTTCCTGAATAATTTTAATAAGGCCCTGTCATTGGATCATTTCAAAATTGAGTATATAAGTATAAACGTTTTGAGAATGACACAAATAAATGACACAAATATTAATATTAAAAGTCGGCTGCCTCAGTTTTTATTATTTTAATTTGCATAGTCTTTAAAATGTCATGAAGAGTAATCCAATGAATTGTAATTAATTGCAAAGTCCCTCTTTGCCATGAAAATGAACTTAAGGGTGCCAAAGGAAGTCCAGCAAGCACCAGGACCGTTTCCTACAGTTGATTCAGCTGTGGGATGGGGGCACCACCAGGGCAGAGCTCAGGGAGGACAGCAGGGAGGTGTCTTCTGGCCCAAGACTTTTAGGGCATCAAAGAAGCCACTTCTCTTCAGGATAAACATCAAGGACAGACTGATATTCTGCAAGAGGGCCAGGGATTGGACTGCTGAGGACCTGGGTTAAGTTATTTTCTCTAATAAATCCCCTTTCCAATTGTTAGGGGCCATACGAAAATACTCTTGTCCGCAGAATGAGTGAGCGCTACCTTCAGTTCTGTGTTATGCCAAGAGTAAAGCATCCTGAGACCATTCATGTGTGGGGTTGCATCTCACCCGAGGGAGTGGGCTCACTCACAATTTTGAACACAGCCATGAATAAAGAATGGTACCAAAACATTCCGAGAGCACAATGCCATTTCTAGAATGATAGAGCACCTTGCCATAAATCAAAAGTGATAGCTAAGTGGCTCGGGGAACAAAACATAAACATTTTGGGTTCGTGGACAGGAAACTCCCCAGACCTTAATTCCATTGAGAACTTGTGGTCAATCCTTAAGAGGCGGGTGGACAAACAAAAACCCACAAACTACAAGAATGGGCTGCCATCAGTCAGGATGTGGCAAGTTAATTGACAGCATGCCAGGGCGAATTGCAGAGGTCTTGAAGAAAATGGGTCAACACAGCAAATATTGACTGTTTGCATATACTTAATGTAATTGTCAATAATAGCCTTTGACACTTATGAAATGCTTGTAATTATACTTCAGTGTACAATAGTAACATCTGACAAAAATATCTAAAAACACTGCAGCGGCAAACTTTGTGTAAACCAGTAATTTCTCCTTCTCAAAACCTTTGGCCACGGCTGTATGTTCAATATACTGTACGTTCAAAAAAAAGGGGAAAAACATTCAACAAGAAACAGAAGCTGGTATACACACTCAAAATGTGCTTTAAAATCCCTCAGAGCCATTGGTTATTTCTGAATGTATTTGGTTATCTATGAAAGAGAAAAAAAAGACCCCCTGCTATTACAAAGTAGTGAATGTCAGCAGGTTTTCCTCTTTCTCTCTCCTGTCTTTCTCACAACTTCGTTGTGTTCCATTTCTCCCGGGTGTACTGGGTGAGTTAAGGAGTGAAGTACACAGATAGAGTAATCCTTTATTTGCTGGATGAACATATTTGTAGACACTGGGGTATTTAGTGGTAATTATACACTCCAATATCTCCTACTAATTACAGGTTTAATACAATCATCAAGGTCTTCACAGTCAAATTATTTGCCAGTCGAGGCATCTTGTTTCATGATGTTTCTTTCTTCTATTAAATACATTTAGTGAGATTTGGAAACAGGTGCACTGAAGTCAGACATAGACGTTTAGCCATTATTTGCACTGCAATGGTTACATTCTTAGAAAAGAAGGATGTTGTGCACGTTTTAGGAAGCTGTGCACGTTTTATTTCTGTTAGTCACTTCTTCAGAAGGGAACCACAAATATGCAACTGCTAATTTCACTCCCTCAGCCCTCAAATCAACTTGCAATTTAAACCTTAAACCCAACTATGCAATATAAACGTCCACACTTCGAATACCTCAAACTAACGTTTAGGTGGACCACTGCACAAGACACTTAGTTGACTGGCAGCAATAGTGGTAATCAGAAGGAGGGGGGAGTCATTTACTAGCGCCTTCCCATCCAGAGGTCATAGTGGAGAATCGTGTAGTGGCTAGCTCCTACTATGAGGGAGAGAGAAGAGGAGTGGAGCAGTTGGGCTAATCTGAGAACTGGGGGGGGGGGATTAGGCCATAGTGTTATTGTCTGTTTGATGAGGGATTAAGTTCAGTTAATCCAGACCTTCATATGGGACTCCTCATTTAAGATAGCACCACTACCCCGAATCCATAGCTTAACCAGCCTGACTCCTCCTTTTCTCCTCCTTTCCATCTCTTCTCTGTCACCATGTCTCTATCCACTCACTAGCTTCAACATGGATTTGTCTCTCTGTCTCCTGTCTTTATGTCACTCTTTCTGTGTTTACACACACATACAGCATAAATAGATATATTATATAGTTGTCTAGGAAAAAATATTTACATTGCTAAAGCTATTGGGAAAGGCTATATCAGGCTATATCATTCCTCACAAATTGTCGTTTGTAGACTGTAGAGTATTTTCTTTCAAGTAGTTGTAGTAGTAAATTGTAGTAAATAATTTTTTTTTTGTTGCAGGATTTGCTATAACTCTTCTTTGACCTTTGGACACTTTTTGTTATTTCCCTTGTCTTAATGATCCCAGCTGGACCTTTACAGAGGTTGGTGATCTAAAGTGGCTACTACTACTACTATGAGTGTGCCATTCCCACATGTCTGCTCCTAGTAAGTATTCATAGTTTTTGGGACCAACATTTTGCCAGTCAAATATGTTTATTTCTGGGAATACCTTTGGTGGAAATGTGTTATTTAGTGCCAGATGACTCTGCCAGATGCTAAGCAATGATATTACCTAATTTCCCTCTTTAAATCAAGAAAGGGCTTTAAAATTGCAATTGATCAGATTCATACTTCAACTTGTCGAGTTTCATAAAATTTCTTCATGACATGTCTTCGATCCCAAATGTTTTCGGTTTTATTGTATTCATGCGTATTTGGATGTCTAATACTATAGTGTTTTCAAGGTTCTGTACAATAAAGTAGTCACGTCTGCGACTTTGTTGCATATACATTACGGGCAAATCAGCATTTCAAATGTATGCTAGATTCGATTTCTATCTAGGCAATTGACTTGGCCCGTCAAGAACATTACACTTTCTGGCTCCTTGGTAAGTATGACAGTGTATTCGGGTTAATTATCTTTATGCATGATGAAGCGTTGTCCAGTCAGTTTTGTTGTATCTTAGTAGGCACAGAATCCATCCTGCCACTGCAGTCAGCAGTTGCATCATCACTGAGTACAATACAGCCAGGACCAGTGGCTGCCATACATGGCCAAGCCATAACAGTAGCTCCAACATAATGAGGTGGTGCAAGCTCACTGCTTTCCCAACACTTCCTTCTTGCCATCTCCCTGGTACATGATAATCCTGTTCTCTTCTGCTAACAATACCTTTCTCCAGAAATCTGCAAACTCTTGTAGACCCTGTTTGATGTAGTAGTATGGATACATTAAAGCTAGTAATTTACACATTGACTAACCTTATAGTCACTTTATTTGTGAGCAATAAGGCAGAAGGGGCTGTGGTATATGGCCATTATACCCTGGCTAAGAGTTGTTCTCAGGCGTAACACATTGTAATACAACACACCCCCTTGTGCATTGCTTAATGAAAGAAAGTGCTAGAATACAGAGAGAAAAAAGTCACTGTCCATGTACATTTGATGATTACTGGACCAATTTCTAGATTCTTCATCAAGATTTTGATAAAATATGAGTTGTTTTTTATTTTCCACCTATTATAGGCCAACAGATGATGCCTTGCCATGATCCCAAAGGATTCTATTATTTTCTAGATAACACTTGCTATGTGGAGAGTCCCAATAGTCATCCATAATACATTCGTAGACAGCTACAAAATCTATTTTCCTAACTCTACCCTTAATCTTAACTTAATCAACCATTAACTACGCAAGTAACTGCCTATTAACAGAGGTTGATGATAAATGTAGGGCATTTCCACAGGTATACATTGGGAATCTTAATTATAAAAATGTTCTGAGATATTTTATGGATACTAATTGGATGGTAATGTGATAGGCAAATAGCCTACAATGTAATGATGTTTTTTGGCACAAAGCATACATATAACTAGAACATATTTTCTAGAAATGTAGTGCTTTATATCAACCCAGCTATGTTTATATAATTCTCAAACACCAACATAGAAAATGTTTTATACGAAATTGGTAATTTTCATAGAAATACATTTTGTTAAAGCTGTGGTACATTATAATTGAATGTACATAAATAACAATACAATGGAACACCATGCACGCTTAGTGTTTTGCTTCATCAATACCAGATAACACAACCATTTCCAGGTGACCTTTGCACTTGGCGATATAAAAGCAAAGCATTAAATGTGCATCATTTAATTGATACCCAGTCACAGGCCAGTGTGTTTAATGTGTACAGAAGAGTTCTACAAGGCTGAAACAGATGTAGGTATAACTCACCAAGCACAGAAATATGCAGAGTACTGACAGCAAAATAAAAACATTAAAATAACACATATGTACATTCAACCGGCAAATAAAACAGCCTCTGTTTAACTGATAGACGGAGGGGGAGAAACTATAGTAGGAGGGGGAGGGCATTTATTGACAGAGGGGGAGGGCAACTATAGAAGGAGGGGGAGGGCATTTATAGAAGGAGGGGAGGGCAACTATGCAAGGAGGGGGAGGGCATTTATAGGAGGGAAGGGCATTTATAGAAGGAGGGGGGTGCAACTATGGAAAGAGGGGGAGGGCATTTAAAAAAGGAGGTGGAGGGCAACTATAGAAGGAGATAGAGTTCACGTTGCCCTACTTCTTATTGTTATGGTATTGTTGTTGCAACTATAGAAGGAGGTGGAAGGCAACTATAGAAGGAGAACAAGGTTAAACAGCACCCTTTCCCCCCTCACCATCTCCTTCCTTTTCTCCACTCTTACCCCCACTCCTTTCGTCCTTCTCCCTTTCCTCCCTCTCCCTCTTTTCACCACACTTTCCCCCGCCATATCCCCTTCCATCTCCTTCTCCCTTGCCTCCACTATTTAGCCGGTCCAACTCTACTCAGCCATTTCTTCTCTTCTCTGAGACAGTTCAGAACAGTTGGCTTCATTATTTGGAAGGATTGGAAACAAGTTCAATTATGATTGGCAGATTGTAGAAGAGGGAGGAGTCAGGTAAGGTAAGGAAAGGCAGGCCCCTGGCCTGGCTGTGGGAGGGCTGTTATTCTCTCCTGCAATAAGAGGCTATGTGTATATTTTCAAGTTGCTATCAATATCGTTCCTTTACAGATGCCCAAAACTTTTCAAAATCACACACTAACCTACCGTTGCCAATTACCACAGAATGTGGTGCAATCCACAAAGTGTGTGTGTGTGTGAGAGAGAGAGATGAGAGTGGAATAAAGCCCCAAATGTCAGGTCCAGTGACAGACCCGTCCCTCACCTGTCCCCTCCAGCGTTATCTTGGGACCCCTCTCTCCCTACAGGGGTGAGGGGAGCACCTCACACACTACTGTCCCGCTACCTTTGAACAAACTCCATCCAACCACTTCTTATCTAATAATACCCATCCGCTATGGGACAGTGTACACTCGCACTCTCCTTGTTTCCCCCTTCCTCCCTGTCTCCCTCTCTGTCCTTCTCTCTCTCCCTTTCTCTCTCTCTCTCTCTGCTGGCAGCTTTAATAAGCGGATGCCTCAAGACAGGTTTTAACCAGAGGTGTCAGGCCAGGTGCCATCTGACAGCTAGGGCTAATTAGCAGTTAGAATGTAGGAATGTTGGCACTGGTCTCCATGGCGCTCCCCATGGCGACCAGGAAGGCCTTGTTGTCGCGGAAACAGTGGCAGCACTTAATTTGTTGACGGGGAAAGCTTCATTAGGGATATCTAGTCCCAAATAACAGCAACTCAGGGGATAACAGAGATGTACCTAGGGACTAACACTGCCAGAGACACTCAACTTTGCCTTTGTTATTTCACGATGTACACACACACACACACACACACACTCTCTCTCTTGCACACACACAGAACCGGTACCTTTCTTCCATCCTTCAGTCTTCTTCTTTCTTTCCTTTTTCTTTAACACAACCACAAATTGACCCCCCCCACTCTCTCATACATAGTTCATTAGAGCTACTGTGTGTTCAGTGTCCCAGTCATTCATAGTGTATGTGGAGCTCCTCCTGTGGCTACACCCGGCTGGAGTTGAAACACACTTCATAAATGTTGGTCCCTGTGGCCCAAATACTCCCACTCCACCTAATGACAGTCTCCATACTGCTGGGCCTGCTACTACTACCTCTCCAATCTTCTCCTCCCTTGTCTCCCTTTCCTCCCTCACCATCTCTATTCTCCTCAGTAACAAAGAGAAAGTTAGACAGAAGGAGCGAGAAGGCGATGAAGAAATAGAGAGAGGAGTGAGGGAGTTTCTCCCAAATGCTCGTTGAACTGTAATGTTGTTTTTTCAGGTGAGAGGGGCTGGTCAAGATATAGATGCAACTCAGTTGATCGAAATCTTTAAATAAATATAAAGGATACATTTTTCAATTCATATGGAATTTCATCTGTTATATTATCATATGAAATGCATAATTTAAGGCAAAAAGCAGAGAATGACGATAAAATATATACACTATCGTGTTTATGTATTCATTTTATAGAAACTGGAGTATGTCATACTTAGGAGAAACCAGCTAAACAGGGAAACTTGGAAAATGCTGCAGTGGGCAGAAGCAGAAGCTGTGTTGGTTGTATGTGAGCATTGTCTTGCCTGTGTGGCGTACTAGAGGGGACTACGAGCTAATTACAACGAAGATCAAAGGATCCCTCATACAGTTGTTCCTAGACACATCCGGGAAAACCACAAACACAGGACTTCTTTTCTGCCACCTCAGACGTTTCATTCTCCCTGAAAAATACAAAAACTGGGAACTTTCTTTGAGTGCATATTGTTAACTAATTATCTCAAGAGAGTTATCTAACATTAGGCTACAGGGGTAAAAGGCTTTGTCATTTCAGGTTGTTTCAGTTTAACAATCAAACTGAGCTTTTACAGCCAAGGCGTTTTCACAGGGAGTCTGTAACCTCCTGTAGGGCTGATCATACAGGGTTGGAATAGCATTTTTCTTTATAAACAGTCCTGTCATAATCCACTGCCGGCAATGAAGAATGAAGTCATGGTCTGAATTACCAATTCAATTACTTAACGATGTGTGTGTATTTGTGTGCGTGTGCTTTTGTTTGCAATTGAATAATATCTCAAACAAAAACCATTTCAAATCCATGTGATATTTCTCTGAAAAATATTGGTTTAAATATTCCAGGCACCTCGAAATGCAGTATTTCTTTGGACGTTTCAATAACATTTGGCAAAGTTCAGGCATGGAAATGTAAAGGATTTTGAGACTTGATAACCAAACTCTAGCAGACTGAGCACTTCAGAAACAATGATCCTGGTATTCTTCTTTGCCTCCCATACAATCTTTCTAAATGTGTGAGGGGGGAAATATTCACAAGCATCCTCAATATTTACAAGCATCCTCAAATTTCCCAAGCATCCTCGATATTCCCAAGCATCCTCGATATTCCAAAGCATCCTCAATTTTCACAAGCATCCTTGATATTCCCAAGCATCCTCGATATTCCAAAGCATCCTCAATTTTCACAAGCATCCTCGATATTCTCAAGCATCCTCAATCTTCACAAGCATCCTCAATCTTCACAAGCATCCTCTTCTTTGCTAATATGCACCTTCTCCAGACTTTCAGGTTTTCCTGACTGTGCTTAGTAGTATTTTCAACAGTTGAGGCATATTTTTACATCCTCTACATGGTCTGTGAACTACCATCTCCATTAAATTGAAAGCTGTTTTGTTTTACCCTTGATTATGGATGAAAATGGGATTTAAAAAATGTGCAACCTAAAATAAATACCCCAGGGAAACCGGAATTGACAAAAGCCAGCAATGCAGTTCTTATAGACTGGGACCTACTAAAAAAACTTTAATTTCATAACAGGTGCCACTTTGTTAGGTTTCATTTTAAATACTCTTTAGGGGTGCCAGAAAAGTAATGCTACTCAATGCAAGGTTTTGGGATTGAGACTGGATGATTTGGCTGAAATATGATATGGTTCCCCTTTCTGTTTGCCAAAATATGACTCTTTGTAATTATTTATTTTTTCCTCTTGCTGAATTACACAAAGGGTACCTCTTGATTGGACTGTATGTGTAAATGCTGTATACTGTATGTGTGTGTGTGTATGAGGAAGGTGGGATAGAAAGTTGAAACAAAATGTATGACTGGATGAAAACTCTTTGTTTCATTAAATTCTCTGCTAAATCCAGGCCTATGGTATAGGCATCGGCCTTTCCAGTCGAAGGTCAGATATGCCCTCTGTCCAATAGGAGATGATGTTACTAGCCGGTGGACTCTGGGATGTGACACAGCATTGACTAGGACTCAGACAGGTCATGACACCCCTTCTCTCCTCATCTTCATTACAAGGCCAACTCCAATCAATGCTTGTTATTATAAACAAACTGTACATGCTGGCCTAATGACATGTCTGTTTGTCTATGTGACAACACTAACACAGTAGTTCTGACTGGATGTGAACATTAAGGCGATTCTATCCGGTCTAGTCCGGGCTAATAGAGAAGGAAAGGCTTTCCTGTCACAAAGCAAATATTGTGGTAGATTGTGCACTGCTTCAAGATACTAATGGCCGGCGTGTGTGTAAACCATCTTCACAGCAGGCTTAAATGGGCCTCTGGCAGTCCATTTATTTACCACAGGGTGAATTCAATACAGAAAGCCATGTATGAGACAGGAAGAATAAGAAGTCCAAGTGGGAGATTTATCACTCACATCGTTGTGCTTACCTGTTCACAATGCTCCCGTCTATATACAATGGATTCACCTTAGGCGAATAAAAACAAAAAAGGCAGTGAAACAATGTTATTGTTGTTTTACAACTTGGTCTTACACTCAAAAATACCATATGAATCCAACCTTTCATTTATTGAAAATTGTAAAAAAAAAAATATGTACGTATCAACATTGCGGTTCTCCTGCATTTAGTACGTTGCGTTTCCTCCCTTTTCAAAGATAACTGTTCAGGATAGAATGTCTGTTGGGGAGGAGAATAAATAGAAGGGGTTGGGGGCAAAAACTCTCCAACTCCTTCAGTCCTTGGTCCTCACTTGTGGACTCCCATTTTCAGTTTATCGCACAGGGTTTTGATTGGATTTAAAATATTTTGAATTTAAGATCAAGGTTAACACACACCCACATAAACTTGGATGCAACCAAGCCTGCATTATCCTCAGTCCACCCTCTGTCTGTAGATGATTGGCGATATTCTACTCCAGCGTCATGGTTACCGATGCCATGAAGCAGCTAGCTACTATAGTCAGACACACTTGTAATTCACATACTAAACTATGAGACAATTGTACCAGACCATATCAACCAACCATCACACTTTATTAAATCATGGATCATGAAATCAATGTGAGCTGTTATTGTTCTTCAATTGAGCGCTCTGTACCTTTAGATGTTCCACTCTCCAGGTAATAAATGACCAGGGGTTAGACGCTCTGTGGAGTGTTACGGTTGGTGATGGGTGTGAAGGGACACACTGAGCGCTTATTGAATAATAGTTATGTTCACATAAAAGGCACTTCCTGTTCAGGGGCTCCTCGGATTGGTCAGGAGAGGTGCTCGATGTGTAATTGAGTTCTGAGGCGTAAGGTGGTTTAATGTTACAGTTGGCAAGATTATTCTTCATTCATAAATGATGACTATCTATATTCATCAGTCAATGAAACATTACTAATCAGAGACAAACCACTGCACTCTATCAATGAAACAGTAGCCTTACAGAAAAACGGTTATAACTGTTGAACTGGAGGCCCTAGTGTAGATCAAACCAGCGTTACTGATCGTGTTGGATGTCTATAAACCTCCTTTAGCTCTTTTTTGCTCTCAAAGAAGTAATGACCTCTTCACGGTATAACTCTCTCTGCCGTTCTCCCAATCTCCAGTCCCATAGCAGTCAATGTAAGTCCCAAGGCTGTGGTTTACCCTCCAGCCAACATGGTGAAAGGCTTCACACTAGCCTAATGATCAAAGTGGCCCATTTGTTTGAACAGACTCAGACAGAGTCATTAGAAATGCATATTACAGGACAGCTACTGCATATTAACGCCGTCCGCCAGCCAATTAATCATTAGTTCATCAATATCTCATTTGCATGAAATTATTCTCTTTTAAGAGCAAGTGTCTGGGGTGACGGGGTGAGTCCATCGATAATGCTAATGTTACCCTGATCCTGGGAGAGTGGGGGGGGGGCTGAGGGGGAGAGAAGGCAGAAAGAGGTAGGCTCTTGGGACCTCAATTATGTCCCATTGTGATTGCAGTGACACATTAAATGAATTATCCTTTCATATTAACAAAATGTAACATTGAAGTATTGGATTCTCATATGAGAAATCGTAAAAACGTTTCATACAGGACTTACAACGCGCGGCTGGTATTGGATAGGCCGGAGTGACTCACTGTCTCAAGGTTACTTGACGCTCAGGGCACTTATGGATCACGGTGTGTATACCCTGAGCACATGGCGGCGGTGTGTGTGAGCCTGACAGGGGCAGTAGATGGTAATGACAGCAGAGGGAGTGATTGTGTCCTCCCATCCTCACTCCTGAGCGGTAGGAGGAGAAGTGACAAGCATGCGATCCATCAGGACATTGATTCCGAAAGAGGAAAGAAGAGAAGGAAAGAGAAGGAAGAACGAACAAGGTAGAGAGAAAGAGAGAGAGAGAGAGGGAGCGAGGGAGAGAGAGAGGGTGGTGAACTGGATTCCTCTTGTAGGACAACTACAGTTACGGGATCAACTGTTTCCTCCCTACTCTGACACTCCATAATTCTCACTGTGCTCCTTCATCCTTTCAGGCCATCTCTCTATTCACAATCGGCCTTTTCCCTCTTTTCTCCGGTCCTCAACAGAGTCTCTTCAGCTCTCAGCTGATTAACAAAACATGAAAAGGGTTTCCCAAGTTCAGGACTTCTTATTGATTACTGCCATCCTCCCCTCCCTATTCCAATCCACTCATCTCTCCTCCCTTCCTCCACCTCTGCCCTCCTTTTCTCCCCACCTCCTCCCCATGGACCCTTGCACTGAAGGACACCCAGACAAAACTCATATGGGGTATGACGCTGAAAATAACGAACTATTCTAGTGCTACTTTACATTCACAGTGATCAAAACAAAAAGGGTAATAAAAACAAAACCATTTGGGTTAACAGGAACAAGAAACCTCAGCAGGTGCATTGATACAGGTACAGTGATCAGGTGGTCACTCTGAAGGGTGTGTTATATCAGCATAAACCTGGGAGATCCTCAGAGAACCATTGCTTTTTACTGATTCATATTTGCAAGTTTGATTAGCTGGACACCACCTAAACTAGAATTAGCTTGTTTATGACAAACCTGCTTCTGGAAGGCTAAAACCTCCTTTTACGTAAAGAAACAATACTACTTATATGATATTTACTATCTTTTGAGAGTGGCACATCATATATATATATTATTTTTTAAACAAGCATTTTAGTGTTTCAAAAAATAACTACAGAGTCGGTCATACTTTTTAGTGTTTCATTTAGAGAGGGCAGAAGATACCTCAAAAATATCTAAATGTTGGAATCATTTACAGTGGGGAGAACAACTATTTGATACACTGCCGATTTTGCAGGTTTTCCTACTTACAAAGCATGTAGAGGTCTGTAATTTTTATTATAGGTACACTTCAACTGTGATAGACGGAATCTAGTCAACCTGGTAAAGAACTACAGGAAACGTAGGATCTCTGTAATTGCAAACAAAGGTTTCCGTACCAAATATTACGTTTTTATTCAGAAAAGTTTTTACTTTTCTGATTTATCAAATACTTATGTCATGCAATAAAATGCTAATTATTTACTTAAAAATCATACAATGTGATTTTGTGGATTTTTGTTTTAGATTCCGTCTCTCACATTTGAAGTGTACCTAAGATACCCCACTGTTCTCCCCACTGTAAGAATTACATTGTAAAAACAAATTTACAGAAAGAAAGTATTATCAACTCCTACATTAATATTGTTGTTGTAGTTTAATTAAGGGCTTCAATCCAACATACATACCAGTATGTAATTGTTATTGCTGTATTAATGCAATAGTGGTTTTCTTTTTCAAATGGCCAAACAAGGCAGTACCAAACATGAAGAGCACGCATTTGGGGCAATTGAAATATGACATGGGGACTAACTAACATAAACAGTACATACACACTAACAGAGACCGGTCTATAGCATAACATTGGAAGAGGCAGTCATAAAAAAATGATTAATTAATCTGCCAGGCACCTATTAAAAAAATCTGACATGGAACAAAATTAAGAAACATTTATTTGTTTCAATTAAGGTGGAAGGTTTTGACAGCTACAATGTATAGAAATGAATATACATCTACATAGGCAGTGGGTCTAAGATCTGACATATAAGACAACAGTTGATTGTCATTCTTTTTTTAATTTTCTTTAACATATGACATAGAACATGAGCTTACATTTATTAATACATGTAACCAGCAAATATAACATTACTCAAATCATATTTAATATGCACGCATATTCTATTTTACAAACTTAACAAGTTGAACTAGAATTACATTAATTATAACGGAGTAGCCAAAAGCCAAGCCTTCAATAAGCATGCCTTATCTATTCTGGTAGATTGATTAGATTGCAAGCTCTATAATATTGTAATAAAAAGGTTAAACATTTTATTGTCAAATCAAACACCAGAGCTGGGATGCCAAGCGACTAAATAAAAACTATTTTCAGGTAGATGATTTGTCTAGAAATAAAAGATGTATTAATCTTGGACTGCTACAGATGGTTCAGGTCTCATGACAACTGCTATTCATGTGAGACTCTGTTAGAATGCATAATTATGCTAATTAACACCTCATTATGGGCCAATCCTTTAGAGTCTTCTTTCTTTGGTTTCAATTTCATACTACTCAGCAGTTAATATATTTGAACAAAATTTCTGTTTCTCTGTGATTATAACTTAAAAGAAATAACCTATAGGAAGGTTTTAAGGCAGAATCATGCTGTGTTGGTATTATCTGGGGCCGTTTATTCAGCAGAGTTATCGGATCATTTGTCAGACCTAGCAGTCATAGACTGTTTCACATTTGGATTTTTTTTTTTTATGGCAACTGGTGTATTTCATTGTGTTTCATAAAAAAACCTGAATTGTAGTACATATGCAATAGTACTACATATGGTCAAACAAGGCAACTAAATGTCCTCCTACATAAATTATGCATATTCCTCTTTGGGCCAATTAAGATATTGCATAATGACAAGCTCATTACAGTTGATCACTGTAGCTTCTACCTTGGGGCAATCGTGTCATTCTGTACAGGGGAATTCAAAGGTATTCCACACCCTTTCACTTTTCCACAGTTTATTTATTTTATATACAACATTAAATCAAAATGGATTTAATCTGTATTTCGTGCAAGTGTTCAGTACAAACATTTCCATAATGTCAGTAAAAAAAAAAAACTAAATTAATTCTAAATTAACTACAAATAAAGAACAGAAAAACATTTATTGCATAAATATTCAACCCCGTTTTTATGACGCACCTGAATGAGCTGTGCTGAAACGAGACTTCAAAAGGCATGTAATTAGTAGAAAGCAGTCCACCTGTGAGCACCCAAAGTATATCACATGATATCAGGTTTAATGTCCCTCTCTTTGAGAGATCCCACAGTTAGTTCATTCCTAACAAAAACTACCACATGAAGAAAGAAGAACAATAAAAGCAAATCTGGAGTAAGAACCTTCAGAGGGACGGATATAAGAACGTTTCCAAGATTTAGAATATCCCTCGGTGCAAAGTAGAGCCCACTGAAATAGAAATAAAATGGTACTACTTTGTCTGGAACAAGCTGCCCTCACAAGTCAGGAAGGCCACAATGAGCCAAGAGGCATATGACCACAGTCTTCTACAGCAGAGCTGGGAGACACTGTGCACACTGCAAGAAAAGCCTGGGTGCTTCACAAAAGTCTTTATGGGAACGTCAAGCACCGTGTTTGGCGCAAGGAGGTGCTGAATGCTTATGCATCGCATTACTTTCTATTTTCAAATTGGATACTAACTGGATGTTATCAGTGGCTCCTCCTTAATAAATCCGTTTTGATGTCGTAATGCAATAAACTGTGGGAAGTCCAAGGGGAAAAATACTGTATGTATGACAGACGGAGAAAAAAAGAAGGTAGAGACAGACAAAGACAGGGAGAGAGACAAACAGAGAGGGAGACAGACAGAGACAAATAGAGACAGACAGATAGGGAGACAGACACACAAAGACATAAAAAGACAGATAGAGACAGACAGAGAAAGATAGAGGCATATAAAGGCAGACAGAGAAACAGACAGAGGCATACAAACAGATCGACAGACAGATTGAGACCGAGAGTGACAGCCTGAGATAGACAGAAACAGAGAAAGACAAACAGAGAGACAGATAGAGACAGATAGAGACAAAAGAGACAGATAGAGACAAAAGAGACAGATAGAGACAAAAGAGACAGATAGACAGACAGAGACAGGGAGAACTGTTGGCCCCGTGCCATTGGGGCATTAAAGGCAAGTGGTTGGTCTGAAAAGCACTTCACACACACACACACACACACACACAGCTCACACTCGGAAGCACTCACACAGACAACTCACCCACACACACATTCACATACACACACACACAGCTCACACATGAAGCACCCTCACACACATTCACAAACACGCACACACACACAGTGTGCATATCTGTAAGCTGCTCATCAACTAAAACAAAACAACAGCCTCCCACTCCCCAACAACAAACCTTTACCAGGGTGGAAGGTTGCAGAGAGGGTCCCTCTATAGGGTTGGTTTGGCTTTGTTCTAATGTTGGTCATAATATAGAGAGGCAGGGCACAAACACTCTAACACAACCCTTTTGTTACACACCCTGCACACGGTAAACCTTCCACATGCTGGTGACCTGCTAAAGTGTACATTCCACAGTAAGTGAAAGGTGGAGACGCTCTGCCATGATGCTCTGGTGACAGTGATCCAGTGTTCAACAACCACCCTGTTGACTCACTCTGACTTATTACATTACCGCTTCCCTAACGCGACGAGACATCTGTCATCATCAGCATCATCACAGGTTAGGACATAACCCTCTCCCTGTCATAACATGCACCAATCAGCCAGCCAAACCCAGCTACAGCATCCAATTGGCCAGCCACTGAGCACACCACACCCCTGGTGCATTTAACGAGGTATCAGACGTTTACGGAAGCAATTATATATATGACAGCAATTCCGAGGGAAGTTCAACCTGAGCAGCAAGAAATTATCCATTTGTAATATCCAAATGAAATCCCAATCATAATTTCAGTGCCCTCAATAATTATTGGGACAGTAAATCATATTGATTGTTTGGGGATTTTAAAGCTAACAATTAATATAAGGTTAACGTATATATTGGTAGCTTTCACTTAAGATTATAAAGCAACTAATAATGTAATAAATACCAATATTTGAATGACTGTTAATCATGTAATAACATTGTCCTTTTTTGTAATAAAAAGTGCTAATGCTCTAGATAGCGACACACATAACCACATAGACTAACGTATATGCTGAGAACAGCTGCTAAAGAGAAAGGGGGAAAGAAGAAATGTGGTTACATGAAAGCTTTCTGTAGTGGCAGTTCCTCCTTACAGAACTGTGTCAGTGTATTGACAGTCCTAGGATAACCTGCATGATTGCGTTGCTTTAGGATATGTCACGGCCTTTCTATAAGGTTTAGGACAGAACTGTTAAAATTCCAATACGTGCATTTCCTTCTTTTTAAGCCATATTGTTTTTGTCCAGCCACATGATCCAATTAATTGTTCCCTCAATGATGTCAAACCGTCCAGGCCCTGTAGGTATTCTACTAAGACTAATGCTGGGATTTACTACAAAACTGAGCTTTTCTTTAACCCTTTAGTGGGTTTATCCTTCAAAAAGCTGTTTAGATGACTTACCCAAACATGTCTCCTGCACCATAACTGGCAAAACAGTTTCAGTGAATTGAATGCATTTAAATGATGATTTCGCCTCCCAGCCCCACTTACTGTGTGTAGACATCAAACTCCACTTTTAACAGTAATTCATTTTGTGAAATACAATTTCATATTGCAAATACAAACCTGAAATGTATTTCAAAGCTTCACTCTAAAAGTTCACCAGTCATTGAAAGAAAACGTTTATGATGGGTTTAACTTGTGTACTGTGGACAATTGACAGTCTTTACACCTTTAATTGGACTCCTTAACCCTCATGCTTGTATCAATATTAATGCGAATGTGCGAAAAAATTAATCAAAAACAAAGTTTAAGTTCCCTTTTTTCAATTAGGAAATTGTGGAAATCCTGACTGGCTTCCTGAAATGGTTTTAATCACTAAGAGAGGAAGGTGAAACTACAACTGCCTTTCATGAACACTGCATAGACTTCTGTAAAACATATAGAGCTGACGGTTTCTGACATTATGGAGAACATTTACGCTAACATTAATGGGGACACCATTGCGTTTCAGCATGATGCCAACTTAAAAGAAAAGAACATAAACTCCAAAGGTATGTTAGAGGATCAACAACTAGATAAGATAAAAGGCACCAGACACATACACCCCTTTTGTCATGGGTCCGTGTATGTTCATCTGTACTAGAATAAATTGTTGTTTATTGTTTTTTATCCTCAGAGAAGTGTAACCACCTTAAATGTGCTACAGTGTGTCTGGGGCTGTTGTGTGGTTTTCTAATGGCTGGAATCATAGGTGTTTGTGTTCACTGTAAGTATACTCAGTTTCATTTCATTAATGCTGTTCTCCGTGATTATGTTGTGAGGATCTTGGTTGTCCACTTTCACATTCCTCCACAGACAACAATGTGACTGAGGACTTTCGGAAGGGACTGACTTCGCTTCGGACAGAGAGAGACCAGCTACAGACGGAAAGAGACCAGTTACAGACAAAGAGAGACCAGTTACAGACTGAGAGAGACCAGTTACAGACTGAGAGAGACCAGCAACAGAAAAATAGGAACACATTACTGACAGAGAGAAATGGCTGTATAAACAAAAAGATAAATCTGGGTGAGTGAATGATCCTTATCAGACCACATAATATTGTCGTTGCTGCATTAAATCATATTCTCCAATAGTGTTGATATTTCCTCATTCTGATGGTCACTATGGGTGGTTTTGGGCACATGGGTTAAAGCTGCTTATGAATTGTGTCACAAATCATTGAGTAACTAAAGTAATTAGATTCATTGATGATAATTTACTGCCTCGAGCAAAAAGTATCATTAAAAAAGAATAAATCGTTTGATGGTCGCAAATCTTAGATTACAATTAGCAGTAGTGTCAAGGTTATTATTAGGAAGTGATGGTCACATCGAATGTGCAATTTTATAAATGTTAAAGTTTTACAAATATGTGTCTCTACTGCCCCAGGTGCATTTTGCAAATGATCCATTCTTTTTTAACAATTATTGTTAGTGACGATTAGTTTGTGACTTATTCAATAGTATCGTTCTTTCGAATGATTGGCAGCAGATCTCCTGTGTACATTCATTTAAAGAACCAAACCTGCCATAATTTAAATTAAAAAAAATATCAACGTATCAATAAATATATTTATACAGAAAAATATAAAGAAATATAATTATACATTTTGAATCAATATTATTTCAATATTTATTTATTCAGTTGATCAATAATTTATTAGATTCCAGAAAAATGAATAGAAAAAATACTTCAGTAAAATGTTTTTTATGTAGACTATAATGTAATTTTGTTGAGATTCTATTTAACTAGACATTTAAGCTGATTGATGTTTGACTGTTTGATGTTGAAAGTGAAAGCATCATTTGTGTAAAACTCCGCCTTCCATTATTGTAGTTGGCAATGACATCTCAGCCTAAGAGGAGATGCAGTGTTTATACACCACTGATTATTGTGAACCTACAGTAACATGTATTATTATTTTTTTTCACTACATAAGTTGCAATGTTAATCAACACCAAATAATTGGTATAATTAAAGATTTGGAGTATATTTATAATTTTATATTTATAATTTTATAAATAACAAAAACAATTATCAGAAAAATTAACAGAACAATAGATTCCCCAAAATGTCATTAATAAAAGCACTATACTTGCGACTTTCACATGATTTCCTTTGCTCTTCAACAGAGAAGAACTTTAAACTAGGATGGATTCATTTTCAATCAAGTTTGTACCTTCTCTCTACTGTGAAGAAAAGTTGGGAGCAGAGTAGAAGGGACTGTCAAACAAAAGGCGCAGACTTGGTGATGATTAACAGCCCAGCAGAACAGGTGAGAAAAGTGAGGGCAACATAAGGCCTGTTCACAAGACATTGTTGTTGTCCTTGAGCTATCTTAGCCCCAGGCAAAGACTGGCTCTGTGTAAGCTTAGACCATATTTACAGAGTTTTTTAATCCTGGGCTAAAGTTTAACCCCAAGCTAAGGATTCGCACCTAAAATTGGTAAGACCCGGGTGCACAAATACAGCACAAGGCAATATTACATTCTATCTGGCATGTGAATAATCCTAATAATAATAATATTATAATAATAATATAATAATTATATAATAATAATCCTAATATCACTGACACACAATCAATGTTATTCTCCTACGATTCAAGTACCGAGACGTGAAACTACAAACATGAGATGCCGAATGACTAGTTTTTCTTGGGCTAGCCCTGAAATGTCAGTGCCAACCCTTCAAAATGTGCAAGTGAGAACACTTACAGAGAAACGTGTGGTCAGTTTTATCAGGGACTCAAGTGAGTAGTGTTTGCATGTTTCTGTGCCAATATCTAGAATTTTGTTCATGGACTGAAGGAGATGTTCTGGATTGGTCTACTTTACGAGGAGAAAAAGAGGTCATGGAAATGGGTGGATGGAACACCACTGACTTTAGCGTAAGATGTCTAAATATTCCCCAAAATGCATTTTAATTCAAAGGCTGAACTGTCTATAGATGATGTTCCATAAACATTGTTCTGGTAAACTAACAGCTGTGTCTTGGTTTGTTCCAGCTCCTGGGGGCCTGGAGAGCCTAACAATATGGCTGGTAAGGAACACTGTGCTGAGAGAAGATTCATTTCCTCTAAACCAGAGGAGAGCTGGAACGATTCCTCATGTAATGACATAAAACATTTTGTCTGTGAGAAAGTAGTTGATCCTTAACTTGCATGAAATGTAAGATGATATTTTCTGCATGATATAAATGAACCTTCAAGTAAAATAGGCCTAATGCATGTTTTAGTAGCACCACCTGCCTAGATTATTGCAAACTACTAAAGCAAAAATTTATTTCCATGTATTTCCGTATTTAACGTCTTCATACGTCAACATTTGAATATTGTTTGAATAATGCAGTGACTCTCCCAGATTTGGAAATAAAAGACTATACACACCAATGCACATCTAAGTCTAAGTTATGAATCAGTGCCTTACAAAACCAACAACACCCATCCAACAAAGATTTAGATCCAAATCCACTCTCCAAGCTTAAACCAACAGGGTGTAATGTTAAGACCAAGGGGGTTGTGGACAGATAATGAAGTGTGGAGCTAAGTAACTGTGGTGTCCCTGCCAAGGCCTAATTACACATTTATCCACTGGTATATATCACAGTTACTGGGTGTCAACAAGCTGCCATGACTCACACCTTGTACTCTGCAATTGTTTAGCTGTGAGTGAGGGGGTTTGTGTGATAGTATCTATAACAAATACACTCTAAAATGTTTTTTTAACATCAATAAGGGTTTCAAAATACTAATTGAGATTAGTATTGAAATACTAATTTAAATCCATATTACGAAACTTTAAGGTTGATGTATTTTCTAAATGTGTGTTTTCTAACTGGAGGATCTAGCCCATGAGTGGTGATTATGTTCTAGTGCCTATGATGATCAAAGGTGTTAGTGGAAACCCCGGTACACTAACACACTAATGTAGTGAAACACACCAAAACGGTAAAACAAAATCACAGCCTCTGTTAGAGACAGTGTCACTCATGGGACTCTGGGTAACACTCAGTGATCTCAGCTATAGAAGGCCAACAGGGGAATATTGACTTGTTCTCGGTGCCAGGTCCAGGTCTTTTCTATAAGAAACACTTGAACACATGTAATAGACGCAGTGACACAAACAGAAAGAGAGGCAGAGGGAGGGTGAACGAGAGCTAGAGAGCAAGACTGTTCTTAGCTGTCTCAAGTCGTCTGCACTGTGTTTCTAATCATTTAATCAGGTTAATTGAAAGCTCATTCATTGTAAAGAGATTACCCTACTGAAAGTTGTCATTTTAGGGTCAGGGGCTACGCCAGAACCATTATCTATTTGTCAAATACACAAAGCTCTCATCTCATCATCTTTTGTTGGAATTGATCATCTTGTTAAAGCATCTGTGTCTAGAAAGCTGAGAGGATGCATCCCCTTAGAATAGACATAACATTACTGTTATAAAACCAGACATATACTGTAGACTACAACCAAAATAGTTGGCAACTGCAGTACAATGCAAATAAAAACAGAATACAATAATGTGCAAAACATTTCTCCCTGTATTTGATACAAAATAGTACCAAGACAACAGATCAATGTTGAAACTAAAAACTTGTTTTGTTTTTGGAAAACAACACCTGTTCTTTTGACAATACTCTGTAAGCATTTGGGAACTGAGAAGACCAATTGCTGTAGTGTTGAAAGTAAAATGTATTCCAATGGTTGCTTGATAACGTTGCAGCTGCTCAACAGTTCAGTCATATTTTTTTGTTTCATAGTGTGCGACAATGTTTAAACAGGTGGTAGGTCTGGACTGCAGGGAGGCCAGTGTAGCACCCAGACTATTTTACTACTACAAAGCCATGCTGTTGTAATGACAACTTTCCAAAACATTTTTGGGGGTTGCCTTGCTACGTCTGGCACAGTGTGCCCTAAAACTGTGCAGGGAACAATTACATTTCAAGACTATCAAGGCATTCTGGTGCGAAACGTAAAGCCCAGTGTCAGAATGCTCTGTCTCAGTTGCAGGTCATAGGTCTGTCAGCAGGATAATGTCCCAAAACACACAGCTAAAAGCACTGAAGAATGGATCAAAACAAAACTATGGAATATTCTGAAGTGGCCTTCTATGAGTCCTGATCTGAATCCTATCGAACATAAAAAAGTGGAAACTTTCAGTCTTGAGAAGGCACTCATAAAACTTGAAAGAAAGGGCCAAGCAGGTGTTAACAGGTGCAGAAGTCTCATTGAAAGCTACAGAAAATGTTTGATTGTAGCGATTGCAACTAAGGCTGGTGCAAACAAAATATTAGGTTATGGGTTCCAACATTGTTTTCCATGCTTTTTTCATTTGTTTTATTATTGACAATTATAGTATGTTTCATATAAAATCAAAGGCAATGTCTATTAAATATAGAATAAAAAATGTTGGATGCCAATTACTTTTGTCAGTAATTGTGTATTCTTATTTTTTTGTGGAGGGGTACCGACACATTTGACCATGTCTGTATAGTGATAAATGATTTGCACATGATTCTATTCTGTTTTTATTAGCATTTTACGCAGCCTCCCAACTGTTTTGGAGACGGGATTGTAGAACAGTTCTCCACCAGTGACGGAATGTCAAGATGTCGTCACTAGTAGCTGTCCAGGAGAATGCTCTTCCTGCATTTTGTGGTAAGAGTAAAGCTCTGATCATTTCAAAGTCATTTCAAACTCAAAAGTCGATTGTTTCCCCCTAAAAAAGTCTGAATATGTGGTCTTCAATGAGATTTCAGTTCATCAGCATTTCAAGTATTTTGCTGTTGGCCTGGCAAAATAAACAGCTACTTTTGATGTGCCCCTCTTCTTCCTCTCTCTCCTGTCACAGCTGGTCATTCACAGGTCGTCGGGAGGCATCAGAAGGGATGAGTGACATGTTAACGAGAGACGAACGAGACACACAGATAGAAAGAGACGTCTGTCTCTGGTCACATCCACAACGACCAGGAGCCACCAGCCAACCAGAACAGGGTCGAGAGATGCAGGAAAACCCCTGGGGGGGGGGGCTGTAGAACACTGGACAGGGAGGGGCTGAGAGAGGGGGTGGGAACGGAGGACAGGGTGTGGGAGGGGGAGGAGACATGGGCGGTAGGGGGAGAGGGAGAGACAGGTGGAGTTGATAAGGCTAGAAGCCTGCTGGTCCTCTAGCTCACATCGCATCACGCTTAATTTGATTCATCTCTGTCTGTCTGCCCACTGATCCAATCCCAGAACCCCCCCACCCCCCGCCTCCTCCCCCCTGCCTCACACACTCTCCGTCTCTGTGAACTGTGGAGCCACACGGACTAGATGTGTGCTGACAGGTCAGGGCTGCGTGCGTGCTGTCTGACTGACTGCTCTTTTTGCCTGCCGTCTGAGGGTTTCATCTATGTGGCAGGCCTGTCATATCGTTGTGCCCACCATGCCAGATCAGTGCCAATCCCGGCCAAGTGGCAGCGCCTGACGAGAGCTTGCCGTCCGAATCCTGAGTCCTACGTGTGTGTGTGTGTGTGTGACGAATGTCTCGACACGACAGGGAATATGTTCACACAACTGGCAAGCTGGTGCCACCTGACTAATGCGGAGTGAGAGTGGCAGCACAGAGGAGACGGAGGAAAAAGGGGCTTTAAACAGTGTCTTCATGGAGACAGACACAGGAACAGACTGGGGAAGACTCTCTCTAGTCTGGAAAACAATGTATCAGCAACAATGCACAAGAACATAGCATATCAATTCACTGTTTCCTGAAAGAGAAACACAGAGGAACAAAAATTAACAAAGAGCAACACAAACAATGAAATGTTTCTCTTCTCACTGGATCTGAGCAGACAGACAAAACACTCGGATCATTTCAATGGAAATATTTGATGTCCAACAGCCTTAATTTTAACACAAATAGCTGACACAGCAAATACCTATTCTCACAACAATCTTTTCATAGCTCCATATAAACATTCAGAAAGAAGTCGTCTCAGGGCCGGAACTCAAAACTCTCTTGATATTAACCTTAGCCCAGTGGTGAAGGTTGTATCTACAATATATAACCTCAGTACATCAGTATGTAGCTGTGGATGGATTGGTTTAATGCTTTCTCTGTGCTGTTGTCTTGTCCTATAGAAAGGCCAGAGGTGGATCTCCTCGCCACTTTAGACTCATAAGGGGGATTAAAAAGATCTTTCACACATGCAAGCAAAGAGGGAGAGATAGGGAGAGAGAGAGAGAGATCTACAGAGGGAGGGGTTTTATGTATAGTTTCAGAGCTATATCACTGAGCAGACACTTGCCACTTAAATATTTAAAATCTTCATTCACTTTCACTCCCCAAAACGTGGCAGTCCCCATAGGCCTGTAATGAATAATCATTAGCAAAGGGTCCACGAATTATTGATGTAAAATAAGCAATGATATTTTTTTTGGTCCGCAATTTATTGCCATTAACAAGTAACTTGCAATCCAATAAATGTCAGTACGGCTTTCAGTTAATTAAAGGCCGGATATGAGTCTGAAATGCAGGGTGGCGTTTATATCTCAATTTCCACAGACCGCAATTTACAGGCTGGACTTTATTTGAAGGGAACCACAAATAATGGCTGTTGAGACGTCAGGGGATGGACAGGAGATCACATTAATGAAATGAGATTAGATGAGAAGGTAGAGTGGTGATATACATAGCACTCACACTGGACAGTCCTACGCAGCTTCGCAAATGGATGGATGCAAACACGCACGCACACGAACGCACACACACGCACACACGCCACGAGAGAACTGAATGCCAACTCCACATGCTGCTGTGGCAAGCTTGTTTCCTCCTGGATGTGAGGCCTGTGGTGGTGTTGTTAATGGGTGTTAGTGCTGCCTGATGCCCACACTGGGCCTAAATTGGTGACCAGGGAGAGTCCAGGCTGTCCTCCCCTCATCCCCTACCTATCATATCTGTGGCTGTACAGTGTGAGGACCTGTCACCTCGTCAGAGAAACTTTCTCTGTCTTGAGAACTTCTAGTTACTCACACGCACGCGTGAACACACACACACACATAAAACACGCGGCGAATCTCCTGCTGTAACAGGGAGTTGTCACTCGGGGAGGCAGCTGCAGTTGTCTGGGTGCCCTCGTACCTGTCAACAGCAACTAGGCCCCCAGGCTAACACTGTCTCCCACGGACACACACACACACACACTCTCACCAGGGGAGGGGAGCTAGATGAGGGATGACTGAGAGATGTTTCAGTTTTAGTCGCTACAGTGAGGCTGATTTCTGTACCGACAGTGAGACCCAATTACGTGCAGTGACAGTCTGGCTGTAGTGCGTAACACAGGTTAAGTCTGTGTGCGTGTGTGTGTGTGTGTGTGGGACAGGGAGAAAAAGAGGAGCTGAACTGTTTTAATATGGCAGCTCTAACGGTACATGACAACACAGTAGGAATATTGCAGCACTGTAATTGACCAGCATCAGTCATCATTTGTGCGGGTAGAGGCTCATACTGTCACATCCATTCTTAGATGATTGGAATGGATGCTAAGAATAGAATATTAATACAACGCATATCTCTGCTTCCAAGCACTCACGGACAGCACATTTCACATGACACTTTTCATGTAATTGTTGAATTTACTGATTTGATTCCACTCACAGAAGTCTTTCCAACTGCCGGTGTTTACTCCGACAGACAGAACCCTACTGCTTGGTGCCATTGGACAAAGTGCCAATACCTCAGTAAAGTGACAGCGGCTTCCTGTCTGTGTATGAGAGGGGAAGTGAAGTGTTGTCAATACACTGACCCCGTTAACCTCTCCAATTCCCTGAAACACACACAGCCAATACCAAGGCCTTATTGTGAAACATCTTTCCTGTCCTCTGCTGTTGTCTCAATTACGAAAACACAACAAGAATGTGTCAATAGATTTTTGGTATAGTTTGTCCTTGCATTTTCTGTAATTATCAAAAACTAAATCATGAATTTGAGACCAAGACAAATCACATTGTAAAGATATGTATATAATCTGATCAAATATGATGAGACTATCAAAACAGCAGGAGCACTCGTTATTTAAGCAAAACTTGACTCTAAACAGTATACCAACTCATGTTTCCAACCTGTTCCAAATTCTTGCAGTCCATCGGATGAGGTTTTCTGTAATCTAGAACAACACTGCCACCCAGAGTCTGAGAAAGAAAATACATTTAGAAAAATAATGCTCCGAAATTCTGCCACGGGAGAGCTGCAGGGTGTACAAATCTAGGTCATTGATTTGTTGAATCAGAGTTATGGCTAGTGACCACTGGACGGACACACACGCCCCAGGACAGAGGACCGGGTCCAAGTCTGAAGTATGAGAGATGTAACTGGTTGTTAGTATTGACAGCGTTCTGTTGCTGTGACGACAGCCTATAGCTGTGCCCCAATCGTAAGCTGGACATTTCTCATTGATTGCTGGCAGGACCTCATCGGCAGCTCTTACTTATTTACCAAGCTGTCGCTCCACACTATTGATCAACACGTCCTTCATCCCAGCCTTAATGATATGCAAAGATAAAAGATTTTCTCATGATTATCTTTAATTTAATGAAAGCAGCGTGCTAGGGCAGGGGCCAGTTCAGAGGTCCTGTGACAACTGGCCCTACCGAGCTACGCAATGGGGTGGAGTTTTTAATTAGACAGGGTAATCGCATTCAGACAGAGCCACTCAGATGTCTTTAGAGCAGGAGGTTAGACGGGTTGGCATGGAAGGCTGTTTATAGAAACACCCGGTCACAGCCTCTAACCTTCATTGACTACGTCTCAAAGCTTGTCACGGGTTAGCAGCTGACTGAAGCATCAATAACCCAAACCTATGCAGAGAGAAGAGAGATTGTAACCTGTGTTCAGGGGAGCTGGCCATTTAAGAGAGATGTGTACCAAACAACCCATGCTTTCTGTAGGCGTGCTCTAAGAGAACCAGGGTTATAGGTCATCACTAGGGTACGATCATTGAACTTGGGTTTTTGGAGGCAAACTTGAGTAGTTTCATTTAAAACAGCATTTTTCTATTTTACTCTCTTTCGTACTTTTCTTTAGTGCTCTATAGAGTGACGTTGACAACTTTATACAGGAACCGCAGAAATTGATAACTATGCATATAAGGAATTACATCACTCCAAAGTGAGTGGTTGGAGAAAACATTTCCAAAGACCATATTTGCAGTTTAGTCATATCCAGTAATATGAAAGCTGATTAGCTGATGCTGATTTACTTGCTGATATTTAACCTGCTGATCCTTAATTTTCCAAAAAGGTTTTGTTTGAGGTTTTCATTAATCATCAGTAACAAGCTGTCACCGTGTTACTTAAATCCAAAATGTCATGAAAATGTGGCACATTAAAGTGTGTTCAATAAAGACAAACTAGTAAACAGGTTTTGCATTGTCTCAATCAGATAGAAGACATAAATAAGAACTAGTCACATGATAGAGGTGATGATGACAAATGTTTCCCAGAAGCAAAAGCTTCACTCACTGTTGAGCTTTGTGATTTGCCCCCTTACATGTACAGGCACCTTTTGAGTCAATTGCCAATCAGATGTTCAAATAGACATCCTGTAGATGTTTCTCTTCATAACATTGTTGATGCAAAACCAAAATATAATGAATCTACATGGTTGAATTGGAGCCTGTACAATCCTCCACAACTATTTGAAGAATCTGAAACTCTTGAGTCAAATAACACAAAAGGTGAGTTTTGTGAGGGGTTCAATATTCTAATTTCATTAAAGCTTTATTTATAGCAGAGGGGGTTCATGGTGAGACCAAAGCTCTCTTTTGCATTGAGCCCAGCGTCCTAAATATAGTACACAGTACACAGAATGAGAACACAAACACACACGCAAAAAGAAATTAACACACAATTCTGTATGAAAATATTCCTATAACATCCTTTTAAATAGCCCTAAAGAAACGTAATCATTAATTGTAAAACAATTTATAAGAATTAAAAAAAATTAAAATGTTGCAGTCCATGCACAAATGGAATTATGTAATTGTATGAATGTACCTTAACAAAAAACCTACACCCAATTGCAACCTTTGCCCTAAACACTAAACATTTCCTTTTTCAAAATAGGAATACAGAGGAAATGTATTTTTCCGTATTTCACCAGTTTATGGACATTTTTGACACTGTTATATAGTTAAGTCATAAAGAAAAAAACGGGTTATATGCGGGAAACTGCTTTGATAGTAGTTACAACATAAGTATTACATAAAAACCTATTTTTCCATATTGCCAAAGTAAATCTGACAGACGAGTTGCGTCTCCATGGTAACGTCGTCATAGTGAGATCGAGAACAATCGAAGTTATAAACAATCAGAGCCTGTGTTAGGCCCACAGGCAACAAGACAACAAACTACTGTACATACAGGTTAGTCTTTTCGATAAGGTGTCTTTATCTAATGGATACTTGTATCGCGGCAATATCCGTTGATCATGTGCACGCAATGCATGTGCGTTGGTGTTAACAACGTTTTATGGTTGACGGTTGTTCTGGGGTCTTATGTATCACTATGACTAATCCCCATCATATTGAACACTAGAACGTCGAGATCGTTAGGACACTGCAGAGCCAGCAGAAATATCTGTTTTCAATATACATATCTTTATAATAGATTACATAACTGAAATGTAAAGAATTAATTAGGCAACCAAATGCTTTACACTAGGACAGGGGTAGGGAACCCGCGGCTCCGGAGCTGCATGGGGCTCTTTTACGGCTCTGCTGCGGCTCTCTGGGGCTTTGACAAAAGAATTACAAAATAAATTACGAAATAAATAACTGTTATTTTAATTTTTTGCACAGTGAAAAAAGGAATTAGCCCATACCTTGGAGTATTTTTTCATATCTTGTCAACTAAAATGCACGTCATATCCTATTCTTTTGCCGTCAAGTGTGTTCAATCATCTTTTGCTTTCCCACCCTGGGTAAAGCAACAATGGAGAATTCAAAAAAGAGATTTGTCTTTATTCTTGTTATATCATTTCATAAATGCAACAAACTATAGTTTTTAAATGTATAGGATAACTATATATAAAACTATATAAGCTGTGACATCAAATAGCTTTTGCGGCTCCAGACACATTTTATTTAGTGGCAAATAGGGGAAAATGGCTCTTTGGGTATTAAAGGTTGCTGACCCCTGCACTTAGTAAAGTAGCTTAACTGTAATTTGGTAAACCAACAGGCAAACACATGCCCTCGAAATAGCTTTGACTTACCACCTCTACTTGACCAAAGTATAACGTACTGAATGAAAGATTTGAACAAGGTAATTTGACTAAAAACATATTTTATTTTCTCCCCAGAATAATCATGTCAGACCCTGATCCTTGGGTTGGTGTCTGGAGGCCTCACAAGCCCAGAGGACCCATTGCTGCTTTCTACAGTGGTCCTGGACCCAAATATGCCCTGCCCGGAGCCACAGGTACAAATAATATCATCACTTAAAATCCATATAGACAACTACAATATTTCTAGTTTGTTTTTCTAGAGTTTTTCCAGTATTTTCTATTTCAAATCTATTTACACGTTTCAGAAAATCTTGTACAATCATTACCCAAATTAAATTATTCTATAAAAAAGAAATCTGAAGGATATACCAGTGGTTCTTAACCCACTCCTCAGGGACCCCCAGACATTCTACATCTCAGCTGTAGCCCTGAACTAGCATAGCAGATACACTTATCTAGGGCTTGAGGATTAGTAGACAAGTTGAATCAGGTGTGCTACCCCAGGAGTAGTTCAAATACACCAACAGGCTGGGTGTCCCTGGGGACTGGGTTGAGAACCCTTGCTCTATGCCATCAGGTCTGAACTGCCATGATCCTACGAAGCTGAAAGGTCCAGCATTCAGTTTTGGGATGCGCCACCGCCAGTTCAGCTCTGACTGCTCCCCTGGGCCAGGGTATTTGGTTCCCCCCAATATTACCAGGATTGGACGTGATGGAACTCCAGCATTCTCTCTCTGCAGCCGCCCAAAAGACCCCAATCTCTTCCAAACCCCAGGACCTGGTCTGTAACACATTCTAGAGAATCCTGTACACCAATATATTTTGAAGCAGTTGAATACATCTACATTTCCATAGCACATTAACTACTGTACTTAGGCACACATCTTTCCATGGACTTAAGGTCTGCACACAGCTCTATAGTTTTTTATTCTGTTTAAACATCTACTACATGCAGGTTTGAGCACACCTTTTGAAGGGTTCAACTACACGTTCACATGGCTTCTTTAGAGAACAGCAAAACCCCAATGTGTAACCTACAGAATTAGGTACTGTATATATTTAGGCTAATGTTACCCAGCAGTCCTCAATGATTTAATCAAAATATGACATCCCTTAACTTTTCATAATATGTCAGGTAGAAAGAATTAATCAAATGATCCCAATTCTAGTAGCAGTTGGTGAGTATTCTAGTTTTATTTTATTTAACATTTAATTAACCAGGCAAGTCAGTTAGGAACAATTTCTTATTTATAACCACGGCATGGACCTCCTCTTGTTGGGACAAATATAAGGGGAAACGGGGGTTTGAAGAACATGCATAAATCAATTAACTCAGACCTATCAAATCTTTCATTGTTTTTTGTAAAATGTTGTTTGTTGAAAAGGTTTAAAAGCTTGTTGTTTCAATAGTGAATATTATTTTTTTTGTCCCAATATAATTTTTCGACCTCCCATTAAAATATGAAACACTGCTCAAAGAAATGTAGGGAATCACTTTTTAGGGAACAAAATTATACAACAATTGTCAGTGGAAACCAAAACCACAAAACGATTGAGGGCTGGAATCAAACTCACACACGAAATTGAAATCCCAGGCTGTTCCAACTTGTGTGAATTTCATCATGGCAATTCGTAACGTGACTCAATAGTGTGAATGTCCCTGATGAGATGGCGGAGGGTTTTCTGGGGGATCTCCTCCCAGACCTGGATCAGGGCATGAACGAACTCCTGAACAGCGTGTGGCGCTAATCTGTGAAGAGAATGGGGCCCCAATGGCGGACCTGCTAATTTGCATGTTCTCAGGCAAATGCCAAACGAGCTGCACGATGCTGGCCTGTGAGCACAGGTGCCACTAGAGGAGGTGGGATCCTAATGCCTCCCTTAAGGAGTCTGTTTCTGACAGTTTAGTCAGAAACATGCACACCAGTAGCCCACTGGAGGTCGTTTTGTAGGGCTCTGGCCGTGCTCCTCCGATTCCTCCTCGCACAAAGGCGCAGATACCGGTCCTGCTGCTGGGTTGATGTCCTCCTCATGTCACGGCTCGTCTCCTGGTATCTCTGCTCCTGAGACTTCTTGCGGCGGCACGTATGGATGTGCCATCCTGGAGCAGTTGGTCTACCTGTGCAACTTGAATGGGCTGCAGGTACCACCTCATGCTACCAGTAGTGACAAGAACATTTGCAAAGCAGAGAGAACCCAATTGTCTGTGGCCAACACTTGCAGAACCAGAATTATTTAATTCATGTAAATCATGTGTCTTTCACAAACTGTATTAATGAACTGGTTTTATTTCTGAGCCAAACTCTCTACATGTGGCTCTTGGAAACTCTCCAATAAGCAACACGACATTTATAATGCCTAAAGCGTTCTTAATGTCTAACTCAATGTACTGTTCTCCTGGGACACGTTTGAGCATATTCTTAAACGTTAACTCCAAAATACATCACAGCGAATGTGCTAAGTTACTTTTTGACACATGCACTTCAAACTCATATAGCGCACACACACAGACACACACAGACAGACACACACACAGACAGACACACACACACAAGAAACACATGAGAACATGTTCTAATCGTATATATTTGGTGTTTCAGGCCGCTACTCTCCTGAAAGGTCAGGGAGGTCTGCATATTACTCAGCCCCTGCCTACTCCATATCTGCCAGAAGCAAAGGTTTCCGCAATGACCAGAGTCCAGGTAACAATCTCTTTAACGATGATCGTCTAACACAGGATTTAAGAGACGTGGAAGACTGAAGCCTCAGTGTTGTCACGGTACCGTCACAGGACGGGACCTCCCCTGTTAGCGTAGCCTTCCGGCGTTCGACGTCGCCGGCCTTTTAGTTGCCATCGTGTGTGTTGTGTCCTGTTTTCCCCATGTCCTGTGAACACATCCTTCCCTGATTCCTTACAGGTGCTGCTTGTTAACTCAGTACTGAAGCCCTTGTGTTTCTAGTCTCTGTGTCCGTGATTGTTACTTGTCTGCGTGTCAACTGGTACGTGTTTGTACCAGTTCCTGTCTTGGTAGCCCAGGCCCTAGAGGCTGGTTATGATTTTCATTGTGCAAGTTGCACGACCGTTGGCTTTGCTAAACCTCCTGAACATTTCGCGCCGAAATAAACAGTCAGCGACGGTTTCCCCGCGCCTTGGTCCTCCTTTTCACAACACGCATTACACTCAGAATGTGATTGATCCTCCGTCGGTGATGTGCTGTAGTGCCTGGACCCCCACTATTTGGGTACGCCATTTTGAATTGGCTGTTACAAAAATGTCTGTTACAAAATTCTTTGGTGTCATCATTATTGATCAACGGCACACCACTTAATTTGTTTTGTTTAATGGGTGTGTTAATAGAATGCTATCATTAAGATAGACCGGTAGAGTAGTTAGCATTGAATATTAGCACAGGTTGAAACAATTCAAGTATTATGGAGTGGATGTGTCAAGTGAAAACGGGTGCGTAATCAGTCCAAAGTGTCCGATGTGCAATCGAAAAGAAAAGTGTTCCAACATACAATCCCCAGTGCAGAACGGTGCTGCAATGGCCAGATCGTGACATGATGTTGCGTTAATTTTGACATTAATATTTACAATATTATAATATTTGCAGTTTTACTTCAGTGAGGCGCTTGCAATAAAACAATCTTCCCATGAGAACCTCCAGAAGCTGTGGAATAAAATATTGGTGTTTGTAGTTAGGGAATGTGATTGTGTCGTCTCTCAGGCCCTGCTGCTTACCTGCTGCCATCTGTGCTGGGGTCTGCATCTGTCAACAAAACCTCTGCTCCAAACTTCTCCCTCCGAGGACGCAGCAAAATTGGCAGCTTCCATGAGGACCTGCAGAAGGTAATATAGATGACATATCAACCATATCAACCTTCAAAATTGAACTGTTGTCTTCATTGTTTAGGATCAGAGTGAGTTTGTAAGCCTGTTTCTTCCCTAACACTGCTCCCCTATGCGTTTCCATCCGTGCATCAGACCCCTGGCCCAGGGACATACAGGATGGTGGACCCATGCACCTATAAAAACAAGCCACCCCAGTACAGCATGACAGGACGAAACGGCATGCCTGGAGACACCACCAAGAAACCAGGCCCTGGAGCTTATTACCCTGAAAAGGCAAGCCACCTCATTATACCCAGATCACTCACATGTTAGCTTAAAATGAAATGGGATGAGATTTTGTACAGTTTTTGTATGAACCGTTGCAAGGGTAGTACACTAACTGTCTGTCTTCTGATGTTAGGTGACCTTCACAAGGATCCAACCTCCATGTTTTTCTTTTGGAGTTCGTCATTCCGAGTTCATTGCTCCACTCATTGTGGATGTGATGGATTAGGACCCCTTCCATTTCACAGATGAAATAAATAAATACAGTAATACCATACAGCTCTGTTATGAAGAAGTTACATGCCTTATTAACATACAATTACGTGCCTTGTTATCATTCTGTTTGGCCTATCCTGCATTGAGAACCAGACAATCAAATCAATGAAAATGATTGAAAAGGTCATTTTTAAATGCATAAAACACTCTTTTCAATGATAAAGCCTGCCCATCACAGAATATTGGGGGCATTTCATTAAGCGTGTTGACTTGGTTCCTGTAAAGTTCTCTAATAACGCAGCACATTTTGAAACACTGTGACCTGTGATGATCAATGTCTTGACTAAAGAAATGTGTTTGTATGCCTAGCTGATTACTTTCAGAGAGCAGAGCTTTTAAGTTTGTTTTCTTTCTGAACAATTGAACGCATGCTGTATAAAAGATCAACCTCAGATCAAGTCTAAACATTGTTGAATGTAGTTCAGCATAAATTGTTCAAGAACGTAGCAAATGTTCAAACTAAACACAACTCTTTTTACTGTTTGGGACGAGCTGGGCATTTTGATTTGGGTAATAATGTGACCAGAAGTACCCTTTAAAACTGCCCAGTAGTCTCACTTTCAAAAAATAATATTGTAAATCATACTTAAATTAGGTTGATGCCTGCTAATGTGACTAAAGCAAGAATTTGAGAAAAATAAACTTGAGCAAGCCCATATTACAGTCAACGTGAATTTGAACGTTTTGGTAGCACATAAGTCCACACCATTCCTACACAAAAAGCTACTTTTTAATAAAGTTCAAGTCAAGTCAAAGTGAAATTAAATTATATAAACAAGAAGGAATGTCAAGAGTGTGGAATTGGTTAACGACAATATGAAATATAAATATTAGCGTAATACTGGTATAACTGGTACCATTATGAACGCTATTGTACATTGAATGTGCATAGAACATCATCAGAGCATTTAAATGTTCATGTGATCCATATGATCATATATCAATATTGCTGGTTGAAGGTTCTTATGGCCAGGGGGGGGGGGACTGTATGGAAGCGCTTTCTGCTTTATGCTCCGGTGACTGCAGAAGTGTAAAGAGACCTTAGCCGGGTGGCTAGTCATTGAAAATGTCTAGCTTTGTAGCGCTAGATTAGAATTTTGTCTTAGACTAATATAATATAATACATTTGACAAAGAAACATAATATCGGCTGCGCTGACACGCGTTGTAACTGGATTTGTATAAAAAACCTTTACCTTTGAGTGTTTCAAAATCATCCTTTCATTTCAAATGTTTATTGGAAACAGGTGGAAAAAACTACAGACGAGTTCACTTTACAAGCATGGGCCCCAAAAAAAATTCAGGCAATAACATGAACAGCCTCAGCCAAAAAGGAGGGCCTTCTAGCGTTTGCGTTGCGTAGAAACAGATACTATCCAAAGCTGTTACTATACGAACCAGTTTAACAATGCTGTGATTGAGTGAGCTATATACCTGATAACATGAATATGCTAACCAAATGAATCATTTAATTTACGAGAATGATTTGCCTACAATATTTATCTACGTTTTTGTTCGTTATTTTTCGAGAATATTGACAGCAGAAGTATGTATATTCTAATATCAGAGACATTGTCATTTTATATTCGCTAACGTTAGCTAGCTAAACGTAATCTAATCTTACATTGGTTACCGAAGTAGGTACTTTACTGGACTCTACTACCGTAGCCGCATTTAGCTATCTTAATAATTAGACAGATTGAAAACATACCCGTTTCTTTAGCTAGTACGTTAGTATAGACATAATTAGAATGGGTGTAGTTCATATTTAAAGTGTATTTATGAAATCACTATGTATATAACATTACCTAGCTGATGCAAATCGGTTAACTTGGCGAGATCCAACTAAGGGTAAGTTAACCTGCAAACGTTAGCTAACGTAATTACAGAATCAGACGCGGTGTACAAAAAGAGCATTCATTGTTTTGTTGCTACTCAACGTTACCGTCAAGTCAAAAAGCCTCTTATCTAGCGTAGCACTGGCTAGTTAGTATATGGTTTAAAATACGTTTTTAAAATTATTTTGCTCAGTGGGTATTGTCTGCCGTTGTGAGAAGCAGCTGATTTCCCAGTCCTGAAGTTAGGATGGCAGGCGACGCAAGTGGTATTCCTGAACTGGACCAGGAGAAATATGATGCAGATGAACAAGTCAAGATCATCTGCCTGGGGGACAGTGCAGTGGGCAAATCCAAGTAGGTTTAGAAAACGTATGCGGCTATCTTCAAATAATAATAAGTAAAAAGTATTTTACTGTACATGCTAGCCGGTGCTTACTTCTTTGACCCTGGAGATATTTATACCCGCATCTTGTTTTTCAGATTGATGGAGAGGTTCCTGATTGATGGATAGTATCCTTTCTCTATGGCTAATGAAATTTGGCTTCACATGATCACAGAATAAATTGATTCTTGTGACTGATTTGATTTGTAGCTAGTCAACCATCTATTATGCCAATATTTATTTAGATCAGCAATATTACACTATGGTTTATTTAGCTTGGTTTTATCTTAACAATGTCTTTTTATATCTTAACGTATTCTCCAGTCGTCCCCAGCAGCTGTCAACCTATGCCTTGACACTCTACAAATACGCAACCACGGTAGACAGCAAGGCTGTATTAGTTGGTATGTTGATGTATATATCTGTTACTTTAAAACCTTTCTGGTTTAGTGTTGTGAAGGCTATAAAATTGTCCCAAAAGATATTCTGCATAGGTATTTCTTATTGCTGTGAACTATCAAGCTCCTGTGCAGGCCAATATCATGATGTAATAGAGTCAAACTCTGACTGTGGATTATCCTGTGATCATACCATGTCATGAGCATACTTTATCCTACTGTAGAAAAATCCACATTGACACCTTTCCAACTCTGCCATTGAAATATTACACATTAGTCCCCACGCACTCTGTCTGATTAAGCCTTACTCCGGGGCACTCTGTGGCACCAGAGTTTCTCAATTGAAATCCAGTCTGGGAAACGTGAGGGCCAGTCACTGGCGTAAATGCCTTCGTCATCCAGGAACTGCCTACACACTCTGGCCACATGAGGCTTGGCACTGTTCTGGACCCAGAGGAACCCAGGGCCCACTGACGATGGGTCTGAGGATTTCATCCTGGTACCCAACAGCTGTCAGGGCACTGTTGGCCAGCACATGGAGGTATGTGTGACCCTCCTAGGATACGCCTCCCCAGATCATCACTGAGCCACCTCCAAACCGGACATGTGGATGACGTTGCACGCAGCGTAACGTTCACCACAGCGTCTTCAGACTCACGTCTGTCACATGTGCTCAGTGTGAACTTGTTCTCACAAAGGAGACGATACTGGTCCTGCTGCTGGGTTGATACCCTTCTTTGGCCCTGTCCAGCTTTTCATGTAACGGCCCTTCTCCAGGTATCTCCTTCATGCTCTTGAGCCTGTACTGAGAAGCACAGCAAACCATCTTGCCATGGCATGTATGGATGTGCCAGCCTTGAATAGGCTGCATGTACCGCCTCGTGGACACTAGCAAAATGTAACACTAGAGAATAATCGGTCAGGAAGGAGAGAGCAATTGTTTGTGGCCACCACCGCAACAGCAAGGGTTGTCTTGCTGGTGCCTTTCCAGTGCACTCACTTTAATTTACCCCAAAACAGGTGACATTTATTCACAATGTCTTATGCTTCCTAACTGGAATGGTCGATATCCCTGAGGTAAAATTGACTTGGTGTTATATTGTGATGATGTGTGAAGCACATAACCATATAAACCATGTGAACACTAGCAATGTCTTACAACATGGAGCAGGATGGACATCAAGGCAGAGGAACACATCTAAGAGCCCCAGGACAGAACTGCTGTGAACCACCATCAGAAAATCTTGCTTCTACTGGGCCAAATTGCATTGACCGATGAGCAAAGGTTCATGTGCCTACACAACGTGATGGGAACGTATTTGTGTGTAGCCATATCTGAAGATGGAGTGGTAGGACATAAGCCCCTTCTTGGGTTTTACAATGCTGTGGCTGAGTTCCACAATGAAATTGTGTGTGATAATGTTTCGATTTCTGTTGCAATTTGATTGGTGACCTCTGAACCATATCTTGTTCAACAAGTTTATTATTCTTCAGGCTTCATCAAGCTAGTAGTTGGGAAACCACTGTGACAATAACATCGGTTTACTTTGTAAACTGTGACAATAACATCCGATTACTGGGTAATCTGTGACAATAACATCCCATTGCTTTGTAAACTTAAAATCTGCACGTGAAGAGTTTAGTGGGGAACTATAAACGTAATGTTTTCATTGGGAAATAGGTTTGCGTGTCCTGTTTTTCTGTAGCTACTATGTGACATTACCGTTTCATTACCGTTTCTATCAGTTTGTTTAATTTCAGTTCTTTTGTTTTCCCTGAAGACTTCTGGGACACAGCAGGCCAAGAGCGCTTCCAGAGCATGCATCCTTCGTACTACCACAAAGCTCATGCCTGTATCATGGTATGACTTCATTCTAATAGAAACGTGTGTGTATGTCGGTTATATTGCGTTGTATTCACGTTGCATTGCCCTTTCATAGCCTGTATTATTGACTGTAGCTTTGTTTTTCAGGTGTTTGACGTGCAGAGGAAGATCACCTATAAGAACCTGACCAACTGGTTCCTGGAGCTGAGGGAGTTCCGGCCTGAGATCCCCTGTGTGGTGGTGGCTAACAAGATTGATGGTGAGTCCAGGCAGACATTCATTCTTCCACGTTTCCTTTCCCTCTCCTGCTTACGGTGGTTTCTGTGGTTTGCAGCTGATATGAAGGTGACCCAGAGGAACTTTAACTTTGCCAAGAAGCAGGGACTTCCGTTGTACTTTGTGTCTGCTGCCGATGGGACTAATGTGGTCAAGGTAAGAATCCACAACAAACTCCCACACACACACAGTTGCACTCTGCGAACTGTATTAACATGCTTAAAACACATAATGACACATTTGTTCTGCCTCCAAAATGTCTGTAGATGTTTAAAGAAACGATCAAGATGGCAGTCTCTTACAAACAGAATTCAAGTGACTTCATGGATGAAGTGATGCGGGAGCTAGAGGTACCAACAAATGTCCCATAACTCAGATAATACATCAGTGAGATCCAGTTATAGTGTTATTTTTAATATACATCGGAGAACTTGTGTTTTATCGGGCAGGCCATAATTTGGCATCAGATATCGCAAAATTTAGATAGATTAATTAAAATTAGATTTTATTTTATTGATTTCTCAACACTTCTTTATTGATGTAGATGCTGACACAATTCTAGACCATCATGAATGTATTCTCTATTAATGAGAGAGAAGAGTATACCTGCAGTAGACCTGGCTCTTAGCGTAGTCCTGTAGTTTACAGTAGACCTGGCTCTGTCAGCGTAGTCCTGTAGTTTACAGTAGACCTGGCTTTCAGCGTAGTCCTGTAGTTTACAGTAGACCTGGCTCTGTCAGTGTAGTCAATGTAGTTTACAGTAGACCTGGCTTTCAGCGTAGTCCTGTAGTTTACAGTAGACCTGGCTCTGTCGGTGTAGTCAATGTAGTTTACAGTAGACCTGGCTTTCAGCGTAGTCCTGTAGTTTACAGTAGACCTGGCTCTGTCAGTGTAGTCAATGTAGTTTACAGTAGACCTGGCTTTCAGCGTAGTCCTGTAGTTTACAGTAGACCTGGCTCTGTCAGTGTAGTCAATGTAGTTTACAGTAGACCTGGCTTTCAGCGTAGTCCTGTAGTTTACAGTAGACCTGGCTCTGTCAGCTTAGCCTACAGTAGACCTGGCTCTGTCAGCGTAGTCTACAGCAGACCTGGCTCTGTCAGCGAAGTCTACAGCAGACCTGGCTCTGTCAGCGAAGTCTACAGCAGACCTGGCTCTGTCAGCGAAGTCTACAGCAGACCTGGCTCTGTCAGCATAGTCTACAGTAGACCTGGTTCTGTCAGTGTAGTCAACAGTAGACCTGGCTCTGTCAGCTTAGCCTACAGTTGACCTGGCTCTGTCAGCGTAGTCCATGTAGTCTACGGTAGACCTGGCTCTATTAGTGTAGTCCATTTTGCAAATAGATGTTGTACAAGCTGAATCGCTGTTTAAGAATGATTTGTTCATGTATAAAAACAAGCCCTGATAGGTAATTGAAGCACAGCCTACTGGAAGCCCTGATAGGTAATGGAAGCACAACCTACTGGAAGTGGAAACTTTTTTTTTTACTACAGCTGTGACCAAATGTTTTGAGTGACACAAATATAAATTCTCACAAAGTCTGCTGCCTCAGTATTTATGATGGCAATTTGCATATACTCCAGAATGTCATGAAGAGTGATAAGATGAATTGCCATTAGTTGCAAAGTCCTTCTCAGCCCTGAAAATGAACTTCATCCCCAAAAACATTTCCACTGCATTTCAGCCCTGCCACCAAATGACCAGCTGACATCATGTTAGTGATTTTCTCTGTTAACCATGGTTACCTGCAAGGAAACACGTTGCTTTGCCCAAAAAGGGCTTTACAGGCAAGCATATCGCTACTAGTGAGATTGCACCTAAATCTACCATTTATCTGATCATCGGCGCCCAAGAAAGTCCAGCAAGCACCAGGACTTGATTCAGCTGTGGGATGGGGGCCCACCAGGGCAGAACTCAGGGAGGACAGCAGGCAGGTGTGAGTGCATCTGCATGCACAGTGAGGCCAAGACTTTTGGTGGATGGCCTGGTGTCAAGAATGGCAGCAAAGAAGCCACTTCTCTCCAGGAAAAACATCAGGGACAGACTGATATTCTGCAGGGATTGGACTGCTGAAGACTGGGGTAAAGTCGTTTTACCTGATGAATCCCGTTTCCAATTGTTCCAAAAACCCACACATTCTGACAAACTCCAAGCATTGATTATGCAAGAATGGGCTACCATCAGTCAGGATGTGGTATATTTAGTATATTTACATCATGCCAGGGTGGATTGCAGAGGTCTTGAAGAAGAAGGGTCAACACTGCAATTATTGACTCTTTACATGTACCTATGTATGTAATTGTCAATAATAGCCATTGACACTTATGAAATGCTTGTAATTATTCTTCAGTATACCACAGTAACATCTGATAAAAATATCTAAAAACACTACAGCAGCAAACGTTGTGTAAACCAATACTTGTCATTCTCAAAACGTTTGGCCACGGCTGTAGATGGAAGACTGACATTTTTTCATACTGTACATAGCAGGGTTTTGAGTGTATTGTTTTATGACTCAAACTAATTTATTTGTTCTCGTGATGTGCTAAATGAAAGTAATTTGAATTTGTTTCTTCCTTCTTGCAGAACTTTGAACTGGAGCAGAAAGGGGACTCGTTAGAGACAGCCGAGGAAGGACAGAAAGATTCCTGAATCTGTATGACTGGATATTTATCTGGACATATTGTCTTCACAGTATGGACACCTTGTTTTACCCAGAATACTGGCATTGTGAAAAAAAAGACCTCTGATTGTGACTGAAGCATCAGACACTGTGGTAATGAGGTCCAGACTGTGTTGCCAAACATCTCCGGCCTGAGAAAGTCTTGTGCCTAAGTCTCGGAAACTCACGTGGTGGATATGTTATGTTCATTGTATTCACACTTTAATGTCTTGCTTACTTTATATTAACCTTTCGTGTTTGATATTCCATGGCAGAGCCATGTTTATGCGGAAAATGCGAATCTTTGACCCCTATGAGAGCAGTGACCTGTAATAGCTGGGCTAATCTGTTGTAAGAACAAACACTGTAGGATGGAGTTTCCGCCAAAGTGTGTGAAGGCTGTTTTCCTTAGGTGAAACTAGAATTTGTAAAAAAATGAGATGTGCAATACCTATACGTCAAAGGGAAACTGTGAATGTGAGCTTTCTTTGCAGCTTAGGGTTTGCACACTCAGGATGTCTCGAAAACCAAAATGGTACCTCTGCATGTAGTGCGATAATTTGTAAAATTTTAGTTGACAGCAGGTGACATGTATGTAAAGGCTGCTATCAATGCTGTCGGTGCCCAGCTGTAAACCCAGAGCTTTTGTATGTCATGTCTTTATCTTTCATGTGTTTTAAACAATGAATGTACCTTTTAACTTTAATATAGCTTTAGTTACTCTGTATGAAATGAAATGGTCATTGGTGTTTTTATTACTCTGACCTGACAAGGCAAAGCTGTATAAATGTCACCATAGATTCATTTCAGCGCAGTTTACCAATCAATGTACAAGATGGATAGTACGGAAGAGACCTCTAATTGAACTTCTAATGCTGTGTATAAAACCATTTTCCATGTGTATGCTATCCTATTGTAATCTATAAACTGATAAAAAAAACATTACAATTTACAGTCTTTATTGTTTATTATTTACTCTTTAGTGTTTATTTCAACCCCTTCACACATCGGCATTTTTTTCATTCTTGGTCCAATTATTATAATTAATATATGATTTAAAAAAGCGTATTGAGCCAAAGGGCACCATGTCTCCAGCTGAGGCCCAGAGGTTTCCAGGTGTCTTCAAGGACGTATGATGAGGACGTGCCGGGGTGCCCGTGCCTCTCCGCAGACGTGGACGTTGCACACCGTTACCCCGAATAATTCTCTCCAATCGAAGAAATGTTTATTCATGTTTAGTTTTATTTACAACGGGACAGTCCTGACGCCATTCTCCGTTACTTTGTACCTCAGCTCCAGCCCACCTCAGCAGGGGTATGGGCCACTCCCAAACTGCCCACCTCAGTGGCCCACTCCCCCCCACTACAACAGTGATATACGTTCAAGAGACAGAACGCGCGCAAAGCATCTGGGCCAGACTCTGTCTCTACAACCACCCTGAAGCACTGTGCTGATCTGCTATCTCCGGTGTTTACAGACATCTTTAACACCTCACTGGTGATATGCCATGTGCCAGCCTGCTTCGAGACCACCATCATTCCCGTCCCCAAGAAACCAAGAATCATAGGACTTAATGACAACAGACCCGTCACCCTGACCTCTGTTATAATGACGTCATTCGAGCGCCTTGTGCTGTACCACTTTAAAGCCAGCACAGACCCTCTCCTGGACCCCCTGCAGTTTGCCTACAGACCCAACAGGTTAGTAAGATGCAGTATACCATGGCCCTCCGCTTCATCCTCCAGCACCTGGACTCCTCGGGAACCTAGGCCAGGCTCCTGTTTCTTGGACTTCAGCTCTGCTGTTAATACCATCAGTCCAGCTTGGATGTAGGACGTGCTCTCAGAGCTGCATGTGCCTGAATTCACCTGCAGGTGGATGACAGACTTCCTGTCTGACAGGAGGCAGGGCGGTAAGCTGTGGAAACTGTCTCTGACCCCCCGTCCATCAGCACCGGATCCCCTCAAGGCTGTGTTTTTTCCCCTCTGCTCTTCTCCCTGGACACCAACTGCTGCACCTCCAGGCATCCATCTGCCAAGCTCTTGAGGTTTGCAGATGACACCACCCTCATTGGACTAATCTCTGGTGAGGATCAGTCTGTCTACTGGTGGGAAACCACCTGGTGAATTGGAGCAGGCAGAACACTCTCCAGCTCAATGCTCTGAAGACAGTAGAGATGGTTGTGGATTTTAGGATGAACCCAGCCCTACACGAGCTCCATCACCAAAAAAGCACAGCAGAGGATGTACTTCCTGCGGCAACTAAAGAAGTTCAATCTGCCAAAGACAACCATGGTGTCTTTCTACACAGCCATCATTGAGTCCTTTCTCACCTCCTCCATCACCATCTGGTACGCTGCTGCCACTGCCAAGGACAAGGGCAGACTGCAGCAAATCTTTTGGTCTGCCAATCCCTCCAGGACCTGTACGACACCACGCAGGAAAGATTGTTGCCGACCCCTCCCACCCTGGACACAAACTGTTTTAGTCACTCCCCTCCAGCAGGAGGCTACGATCCATAAGGACCAATACCTCACGCCACCAGAACAGTTTCTACCCATCGACAGCTGGCCTCATCAACAAGGCCAGGTGACACCCACTGACACTGACCCATTCCGCCCCCAACCTTATGTGTTACATTATTTTGGACTTCTGTCTTGCACCTTGCACTACATGCAACTTGCACATTGCACTATATGGTAAATGTTTTGCACTGTGTCATTTTTGTTTTCACTTACCCTGCTATTTTATCTTCTTACTGTGTGTTTTACCACTTACTGTGTTTACGGTCATGCACCAATACACCATAGCAAATTCCTCGTATGGGTTAAACCTACTTAGCAATAGAGCTGATTCTGAGGAAATAAATGGATCCTGGTGGGCTTAAGGCCAATGTAGTCATACTACAACAGTAAAGATCTGGAAGTCACTCCACATTTACTCAATAACTCACGTAATGTAAATGTAAATGTACTGTACTGTGGCCAAATCTCTGCAGAGAGACTAAAGACGAGTGGACAGGGTATTTAATTATAAATTTATTACATATTATAACAAACATAGATCTCTGTGGTAGAGCTATCACAGCTGCCATAGCCGTATTAGCCTTCTTCCCTATCGGTTCCCTTATTGAATGACAGGAGAACCATGAGCCAGAGTCTCAATGATCGGGATGACCTGAAAATCGGATCGATTTTTCCATTATTGTTCAGTTCCCAGGGATCTAGTCAGTGGCCCGTGGCCACTGTGTTCTCTCCCGTTCCAGGTGAGTGTAGCTGCTGCTACCCTGAGCCCTTTAGGCATGAGTGTTAAAGTAGACATGCTTCATCCTCAGCAGCCTAGGTGTATCTCTGGCTACAAGATGTTGTTTATTAGGCTTTTATTAACAGGGGGATTGCCCTTTGAGTATTCCTGCAGTCGTAGATACAGCCCTTCCTGTACTGTATCTGACATGACAAAGGACTGTACACTGGCCCTAATAGTCATTGCCACAGTAACACTGTCTGGTGAACATCTGGACAGCTATAGCACCAAAGTGAACGCTACACTATATTCTACTTAGCTAGGAATCAGACTTTTAAAATGTTGACCCCAACCACATATAGCGTGGGTCTGCGGTCCGGATTCATTCCACAAAAGCTAGGCTACACTGAGGTTGGAATTATTCCACAGTCATTATCATTTGTTTCAACCAGGCTACAGTTCTGTCTGAGGAGAAAAGAGGAGGATCAGCTGGTAAGGCCCAGACACAGCTTGTGATAGATCTACCATGTTCAACTTCACAGTGCAAACAAGGAGAAAATCCACAATGAAAGAAAAAAAAAAAAGAAACACTTTTAATAATGATAAGATCACTGGACCCAGTGCTGGGTCTACCAGATCACCATTTAAAAGGACACATGGCTCCCCGTCGCCATTTAGATTGTGCTTTGTTGATTAGAGAAGATGAAGAGGACCGTACAGAGGAACCCGTTGGTGTGGATGATGTCTGTTCCCCGTGACATGGGCTTGCATCTATATAGGCTACCTGTGGTACACTTTGTGAGGGGTCCCACTCTCTCCCTTACCAGTGTGAGCGCACATGCATGCCCATTTCTGTGTGCGTGTGTGTGTTGTCATCAGTGGCGGCTGTAGAACAACCTTCACTACAGTCAAATTAAGCAATACTTTGATACTTTGTCTCAAAAAAGAAATGTTAACATGTAAAACTCATAAAATTAGTTCATTTTCCAGTATATATATATATATATATTTGTATATATATATTACAAAACATGCACAAACATTTGCAGTTCCACCCCAAAAAGGTTGTGTCCAGTGGAGTAGCTAAATGAATGTCTGTAGTTCTCAAGATTTCCAGGAGATGGCACCATATTATTGAGTAACAGCTCAACAATGTCCAAACTAATGTAGTCCAAAAGAAAAATATTAAATCAATTTTAAGTCATTTTTGGCACATTTTTGTCTGTCCTTTTCAAAATCACCTTATCATATAATACCCCTTGCAACTCTGAAAAGGGACAGGAAGTGGGAAATGGGGCAGAGGGCCTCTTGGTCATGTAGAGAAGGTGGAAAGCACTTTCACTTTCCTTATCTGTGTCTATGTCTCCCATTGAAACTACAGCCAAACCCTGTCCTGAGTCTAAAGTGGACAGGGTCTCCCATACACACAGATAGGGGCCAAAGATGGCAGGGTCTCTCACAGACATAGACAGGGGCCAAAGGGGACTGGGTCTCCTTGACACACAGATAGGGGCCAAAGATGACAGGGTCTCTCAAAGACATAGACGGGCCAAAAGGGACTGGGTCTCCCACATAGACACAGACAGGGGCCAAAGAGGACAGGGTCTCCCACACACATAAACAGGGGCCAAAGAGGACTGGGTCTCCCACATAGACACAGATAGGGTAAAAAGAAGACAGGGTCTCCCACGCACACAGACATAGGCCCCGGGGAAGGGACTGTATGTCCAACACTAAGATAAAGGCTAAGCTGTATCTTATTGTTTTGACCTGTCTAATGAAGGAATATAGATGTATATGAAAGGGTCCTATATAACAACCTTAGACTTGGGAGTACAGTGTCTGTGCACACTGTGAGTGTGAGACACAGCCACTGTGAGTGTGAGACACTGCCACTACTAGGAATCTCTGATGGTATTAAGGCTACAGTGGACTAACTAAAACACACATCCACACACAGCAGAGAGGGGACAGTACAGTCAGGTTTTCCTCCCTTCACAGCTTGCATGCGCTGTAATGATGGGTGATTGGAATGCTAGCACCTTGCTTTGTGCAAATCATCTCCTATAGTAGTTCAGAGTTCATAGAAAGAATAAAATCTGATAACACCTTTCCTCATCTAGGTGGTTAACTATGCATACATTGCCAAACATTCATATATAGATCTATATATTTTATGATTTTCCAAAAGTTATATGAAAACTATCATATATACATTGCTTGTGATTATTATAAAAAAGCAAATACTTGTATTCTGATCATATTTACATGGTGTACGTCATTTTGAAAGGATAGAATATATTTTGTTTCTCCTTTTGTTGATGTTCACTCTGAAATTCAGATTAGGTGAGTGAATAGAAAAATCTTCTCAGTTTAGTAATCCGAGAGCTACAAAATCCCCAGTGACATTATTGAAGGGGGAAAAGAACATTAGAAATCAACATAAACCAACAATCAACCCAACACAACAGCCACAAGGAAACACGTTAGCGGCCAAAATGAGCTCCATTTCTTAACACATTGTGCCCCAAAATGTTCCTCTTTAATCAGAATAAGGCCAAATGGCATGAGAGTCATTTAGGTCTCCAGAGTCAAAGGTGAGGGACTTAGTCAGCATTATTCCTACAATATGGACATAACGGTCAGGTCACCCCCATTGCCCATTCAAAAAGATATACAAAGGAACGTTTCACAGAGATAGATCGGCCTTATGCATGGCTCCTTGCCAAGGATCTTAACTGAGCAGAATGTTTTAGTGCTGCTTGTGGCTAGCAAAGGTTTCAGTGGTAGTAGTAGACACAGTAGTCAAAGTAGTAGTGGCATTAGGAGAAGTAGCAGTAGTAGTAACTGTAGTAGTACTAATATTAGTGGTAGTAGTAGCAGTTGCAGTAGTAGTAGTAGTAGCAGTTGCAGTAGTAGTAGTAGTAGTAGTAGTAGGAGTAGTAGTAGTAGTAGAAGCAATAGTAGTAATCGTAGTAGTAGTGCTGTAGTCAGTAGTACTAGTCGACTTAGTAGTATTTGTTGTAGCAGTGTTCACCTGGGTTGCATTCAGTGGAGACCAACATTACAGTACTTTGTCAATAGACATGTCTTATAGAAAACAGACATGCATCTCTGTTGCAAAATTACAATTAACTACATATTCTTTACCTACCATTCAAAGCTTGTCTTGAATAATATGGAATCAGGTTTACTCTTGAGCGTTTCATCATAGTTCTATCATGCTAGGTCTATCTGCAGTATTAAACATGGTGTGTCCTCCCAAGAGTGTATGGAACAGTGTTGTCGTGTCAATTCACTCACTGGCTCTGACAGCCAAGAGAAACGACACACATTACAATTGTTCGATAGTAATTTTTAAACACTCATCTCAAGTCTCCTTACCCATTGCCTCAGATGTAAGTTATGATGCTACCAGTTGTAGTACGGAAAGTGTGTGTGCTTGTGTCCGTAAGCATATTGTTTGAAGACACGACTGTTCATATGTGTATTTGTCTTTACATCTGATTATGTGTTGAGGTCACAGGGGTCAACTGAGGTGCCACACCCCTCGCTGTGTGGTATGTCCTTCAGTATGACGGAAGATCAGAACAACACAAACAAAAAAACAACCCTCTTTTGATGACGTGATGCAACTTCTCATGCTACTGTTCAGGAAAGGGTGACCATGTAAGGACAGTTAATCAACAGTGGGTTTTATATAGAATACCATGTATAGTTTTAGTAAAGTTGTATATTTTATGAGAAAATTTGTATATATCTATATACTTTCTTTCAAATATATATGTATATAATTAGTAAAAACAAGTAAATTATTGGTGGAATACATTTTACATTTTTCTCTCTGTACTCTCTGTAGCCAGAGTCAGATCCTCTTTTGTTTCTTAAATGTCTTCTTAAAACATTTTGCCACCCTCCCCCCAAAAGCTATTTAAATACATTTATATCATATCTATCTATCATATTTTCTTTGGAAACCCAAAGCATAACGTTTTGATTATGAAAAAAAGCCACTAGTGTTGGTTAAACATTCTCCAAATATAATAGATAACACAGTCATTCCGTGAGAAGGTCCCAGGACCGGGACGTTTTCCCCCATGTGATCCCCAACGCGGAGCTCCATCTCCGGGCTCAAGTGTCTCTAGTCTAAACACCACGCCAGGTAGAGAGAAGAGGGACCAGGGTCAATATTGTATCTGTATGTCAGCACTGGGTGAGTCATTCTTCAGTACTCCTCTGTTCATTGTAGTTGAGCTGATTCTTTAGAGAATATTTTTGAAAGGCAACTGAACTTTCCGTTTGGAACGAGATTCATTCTCCTTCTTCACACAAACAAGGAATCCTTCAGTGGCCAAATGAAAGGAAGGGAGAGAGATAGAGAGAGGTGATGGAGAGAGAGAGAAGAAGAGAGGTACCTCCAGAGAGGGGAAGCTCTGTGGGAGGGTGAAGGGTGTGACTGTAGAAAAGCTGTCACAAATCAAATGGTCCAATCAGAGTTCATGCAAGACTCTCTTCTGTAAAGAATATCTACGCCTTATCGAGATGAGGAGAAACTTAAGATTTATGTCCCTCTTTCCATAATTAATTGCAGTGCTTAGTGCAGGGTATAGATACATTAACTTGAACATTTATATTTAGAACATTAAAAGTGATGAAATTACCTAAAATGAAGCTAGTGTAATAGGGGGCGATTTCTCTCCTTTTCTCTCTGTCTCTCACCCTCTCTCGTTACTTGTCTCTCTCAGGGCAGGGGTCAGCTCTCCAGCAGTTGTTTGAGTGCTCGTTCAATATTCATGCGGTGTCCCACACGTGTCACGCCCAGCTCAGCAAAGTCGTCCTTGGTGAGTGCAGGGAGGTGTGAGCCCTCAATCTCGTGCTCCTGAAAACCAGCCCTGTGCTCCCCCAGGTTGATGCTCTCCAGCCAATCCCCCACATCATACTTGTTCCACAGGTGAAGGGGCTTCTGGTGGAAGGGTCTGAGGGCCAGAAGGGGCGAGCCCAGACCGGGAGAGTGAGAGGGGGACGGGGAGGGGGAACGGGACCGGGCACTGGAGCTCCTCATAACGAAACGCACCTCTTTGGGCTCATGAGGCAGGCTGAGGCTGGACGACTTGAGTATGGTGTGGGGAGGCGTGGTGGGTGAAGTGGGTAACCCAAAGCCAGGGAGTCGACTGAGGGGGTCACTCCGGTCCGGGGAGCCTGAGCTAGGGCTGGGGGTGCGGCGAGTGACGGGGTAGCGGCTGCCAGGCCGGATGGTGTAGGTGGTGCCGTAGCTTCTCTGGGATATGGTGTGGAGCTCTCCTAGACTGCTGAAAAGTCTGGAGGAGAAGGACAAACATGGGGCGAGAGAATTTGGCAGGAAAAGAGGGTCAGAGGGATACAGAGATAGAAGAGGGTGGGTTTAATAGAGGATGAGAAGGAGGGGTTAATAGATGATGACAAGGACGGGATAATAGAGGTTGAGAGGGAGGGGTTATTAGAGGATGAGAGGGAGGGGTTAATAGAGGATGAGAGGGAGGGGTTATTAGAGGATGAGAGGGAGGGGTTAATAGAGGATGAATGAGAGGGTGTGGTTATTAGAGGATACGAGGAAGGGGT
>JACXGK010001333.1:0-17622 GCA_016801125.1 Novumbra hubbsi | reverse complement strand
ATGAGAGGGAGGGGTTAATAGAGGTTGGATGAGAGGGAGGGGTTAATAGAGGGAGATTGAGAGGGAGGGGTTAATAGAGGATGAATGAGAGGGAGGGGTTAATAGAGGATGAATGAGAGGGAGGGGTTAATAGAGGATGGATGAGAGGGAGGGGTTAATAGAGGAAGCAAGTACATGGAGAAACAGAGAAAGAGAGAAAGCAAGAGTGAGAATTTAGAACAATGTTCCAGTGCTTTTATTTACAAGCACAAAGTAAAAAGAGCCAACTAATCAGTTGACCTTTTGAAACATCAAGCCACTCATTGTGGAGAGCAAGGTTAGTGGCAGTTAGAGCAAGCTAGTTTATGTCACAGAAACAAAAAACATTTTTGTGCTTTTAACTGCTCATTTAGTTGGAGCATAAGGCCTGATTCAGGGTGACCAGCCCTCCGTTTGGTGACAACAGAGGAACATGGTAAAACATGATGAAACCGGATTGGTTGCAGTTTGTGTAATTTGTAACCAGAGAAAATGAGGGTATTGTCACGCTTTTTTCTTATGCAGAGAGTTATTATCGCAATTTGTGCCCAATCTTCCATGAATTCCCTATATGCTATTATAGGCTTATTAAATGTACAACAAAACCGAAGCTGTTGCTGTGTAGTACGAGCGAGAAGTATCAGTATCGCTAATTCCTAGATCTCTTCTGACAGTGTTGTGGCGGCATCGTTAGGACCATTATGTCCTTTGTCTAACACCGAAAAACCTACAGCTAAAACAACAGATCTTTACATTTCTTGAAATGTAATGTCATACTTGCAACATCTTACAACTACTTTTGTGCAGCAATGATCTGTCTTTAGTAAGTTTGATGTCACAAAAGCCAACACGATTTGCTAAGATTGCGAACATTACCTAATAGCTCAACAAAAGACATGGTGCTAACTGTTCAACAAAAGGTGAAATATAATACACCAATTTAACTAGCTACTGCACTTAAAACTAAGTTGAAATACAGTATTTGAATTCAAATTAAATTATTCATTTTTCTGTTAAACTTTTTCTCATGTATCCTTTTATGTCTGAAATAAAAAGGGTATTGATTGAATTATTGACAACATAAATGAAATATTTGGTAGCACAGCCTTTAACTGCAATCAAGTGCTTCCTATAGCCATGGATGAGCTTCCTGCTCCTCTGTACTGGCAGATTGTCCCAGCCTCAGGCTAACTGCTCCAGTTCTACTAGATTTGAAGGGTGCCTCCAAATTGCTGTTTTTAGATCTTGCCACAGGTTTTTGTGACAGTATAACTTATTTCCGAAATTCATAAAGTGTTCTGTCTTGAACCCTTAGCGGGTGCTTTTTGAGGTATGTTTGGGGGTCATTGTCCTGCTGGATGACCCATCGGAATCCAAGCTTTTTGACATTGGATTTAATAATGTGATCTGATTTTTTGTTTTCTACTTTACCAAAAAGCTCTCATATGTTCACAGGAGATTGTTCCGGAGGGATTGTGGCATGTTCAAGTGTGTTTTGGAAAATTGCAGTTAGGAATCCTTACACATCTCCCTCAAAAGTGGGTCTCCTACCATATAACCTGAGTTGGTGATGGATGTTACACTGTTGAAACTTGCATACATTGTCAGCTTAAATATATGTGGCATTTGATCAAGATACAGTCCTCACCATTCAAACAATCCTTTACTGCAATCTTGTGTCCATGTCCTTGCTACAGTGGCATCAGCCATAACGTTTGTGATAACATTAGATACGGGGAAACAGGAATATGAAAATGCGCAAATCTCAAATGTTGTGTCTGTCCTGAGCAGCCAACTCTCTGGTTTTCTTTATTTACTCCATCCGTAAATCCGCAGTACACCGAGTGACATAAAACAGGAGAATAAGTCCTTTACTCAATTCAAGGAAAATAGCCATATGAATCAATGAAGTGCTCGAATTGGCACGAGAATTAAGAATCGATGAAATGGGCCATGCTTTGTCTGAGTCATCTGATTCGGCTTGGATAATAATATGGTAGTGTTCCCTCCATGGAACTGAATAGACTGGGCCTCTATTTATAGACAACTTCTCCATGTTTCAGCGCAGTTCAGAAAGAATGATTTTGCAATCTGACAAGGATATAGATTTTGCACAGAAACATCCTGTACTCTCCACCTGCGAGCAGTACAACTAACTGGGCTGTAAGGACTACAAGACAGGCACATCTGTCAGATTGCAAACTCTCATTATCTGTGCTTGATTCATATTCGGAGGAAGCAAGCCTGGTCTGACCAAAACCTGATCATTTGGATGACTGTGATAATCATCACTCCCCATAGGCCTAAGTGGTTAATTGATTGAAGACATGGTTGTTTTCATCTTTGTTTCTTTGTTTGTTAGTCACAGTAGCGTGCTCCAGACATGTAAAATGATTTTTACCAAGACCCTTATTAATGAATTGCACATTTGGTTCCGTTACTGTTTTTTTAGGGTTTATTTGAAATTTAGGGTTGAATTTTGTAATTATTCCAACATTCATTGGGGACTCATTGGGGTCCGAGAGACTTTCACCAGGTGTCACTAATTATAAATGAGGTACACTCTCTAAAGAACTGGAACATTCTTGAAGGTGAATATGGCATTATCATTTGACAGGGCAGGAGTGGGTTGTATCCATTAAATGCCTCTGTAGTCTATTCTCTCTTTGTTCATTGTCATTTGGTGCCTTCCTACTTTGTTCTTTATCTCAGATTGCGGGCATGAACAGCATACCTTCAAGCTAGTGGAAGATGATCCAGTAACACTTTGGTTATTCTGACAGAGTAATCACAGAGAGTACCTCTGCTCATCACTCTCTCTCCTCTTTTCTCTTTTTTTTTTCTAAATGACTTGAGTAAAACTTCAGTCTGTGTCAGTGCCACGTGAGTTGCTCTCTCAGACATTGGGCCCTCATCAGCATTTCCCTGGTGCCCATCGCTCTGATGTAAACTCCACAGTAATCCATGTCAGCCTGCACTGTAGCCCCAGTCTCATAATGGTGATGCAGAAAGTGCTGCAGTGAGCATAGTTACATATAGAGACATCCAGGACCAGGTTTATCTAGTTTCTCAGATTTTAAACTCCCTCCCAAATAGACTAAGAATGTCACACTCTTCAAATTTGTAAGGCGTTTATGGCTCAGTTTGTTTACTTAGATTTGGGGTGCGAGTATGAATCCTGCCTTCAATTGGTAGGTGATTTTGATGTGCATTGACTGTGTTAACATAATTTTGTTCTTAGCAAAATACACAATGTACAGTAAAGATTCTGATCTTTAATATATTTAGTTAATCGAGACAAAATGTGTGATTGGTGTTCCCCTATTCTTTTGGGGCAGTGTAGTATTGATGTCTGGATTTACACAGCAAATTCCCATGTTACATTAACACTTGTCAATTTACTGTAGGTTTACACTATTTGGTGGTTTATTAACACTGTAGCTGTTCCACTTTCTCAGTGTGAGGGTATGAATACTTTATGCGATTAATTTGACTGCCAGGGCCAGCAACACAACCTAGCTCATCAACTTAACTCTTTATCTGTTGGATGCACACTTTAAGAAAACTTTAATTGGAATTGTACATGCAAACAAAAAAATCCCCACAAAATAATTTGACAAGCATGCTGTGAAAAATATGATAACAATGGCTGTTATACTTAAGTCTATATTTACTCTCCACAGAGAGAAAAATCCACAATCACACAAAGAAATATGTATTATTTTTTTACAGAGTAAAAAAAGTAAATTGATGTCCATTAGAGATGTAAAAACATTGAAAAGCAAAACTAGGTAACACTGGCTAATTTGCTGTGTAGGGACCGAAGGAAGGGTCACAGAACTAAGGATGTAGGCTGTGCCTAATCGATTCCACGTGAACATGCAATTGTGGATATTTTGTGTATGTGTGTCTGTGTGGGAAGAGGTCAAACTTAGGCGGTAAAAGGGTGTTATCTTCGGAGATGGGCGGAGTGAGATGGCATGAGCTCCATGCACACTTACACAGTCGTTCCGCCCTCCTGGGCGTACAGTCAGTTCTAGACCAATCAGATCAGAGCAGCAGGGCGGAGCATGCAAGGTGAGCAGAGAGAGAGCAATGGGAGAGAATGTTAGCATCAATCCATGAGACGCAGCCTGCTAGCTACACCTGATCCTGCTTCACACAACTCTGCTGTCCGTGTCAAGCCAATGTTTATGTACAGTGTGTTGCATTCATGTGGATGTTCGTGCGGATATGTACGTGTATGGGGAATGTATATTTGACGTGACAGTGACAGCAAAGTTGGGTAAATCGGAATCTGTCCAGCAGGCCACCTGAGAGAGAAATGAGCACACTATTCACGTCTCAAACACTGAACCAAAGAAAAACAACCAACAACACAACAACAAAAATGAAACAACCAGGATGAATGGCAGGCCTGCAGACTATGTGTGTGTGTGTGTTTGTTTGTGTGTTGAACCTGTGTGTAAATTTAGCAAAGAGTATAATACGGTATAGTGTGAATATCTGATTAGTCAGTGGACTAATGCCATCCTTAATACAATTAGGGACATCTAAAGGAAACTTACTGTATTTAACATTTACCAGTGACCAGAAAAAAAACAAAGAAAGACAGAAGACTTAGAACAAATGTCAGCCAGCCTAAGCCATGACCACGTAGCATGAGTGGACCCTACTGAATGAGCGCTATAGCAGCACAACAACGTTGACTAGGACAGGCACGGGAGGGGGTTGAACGTATGGAGGAACAATGAGGGGGTAATCACACCACAGAAATCAAGCCAGTGACCTAACTGTAAAGTATGAGAGCGGGAAAACCAGGCAGCATATTGGACTGCTTCGTTTCAACGATAGGGAGAGTTAAATGATGGCACTGTTAAATGACAAGTAACATCAAGTTGTTCTTTGACATCCCAGTGAATGTGAGTGATTTCTGCTCTGTGATTGGTCGACGGTTGGTGATGCCTACCCAATCTACACGATGAAGTAGCCTACTACATTTGCTTTGTTACACTACATGACTACCATTGCTACTTGGCAGGATGCTATACCAGTACTAGAGGAGTGTCCCTCAGCACCTTATCGGAGAACATTGCTGAGCTTCATGGAGAGAGAGGTGAGGCGAGCTCGCAGGCCACCATTACTGCTCCTATCCACCACCAGGTCAGGATGGTACTGGTAGTCATAACTGGTCCTCCTGCTCAGTAGACAAACAGAGGCATCAGGGCTTTATCTCAGTTGTCTAATATTACTTCCTCTTTTCTCCACCCCCTCTTTCCATGTTTAATGTAAAGCCAGAGCCTCATGAGACAGCTGGACAGGTGAAAGTGCTTTCCAAATAGTCTTCACCTTGTTGCTTTTATCTGTTCAGCGGTTAAGTGCTAATGAAGGAGAAGTGGTGTGGAGAAGAAGCTATTGTAGACTATTCAGATGCACCCAAAGACGTCATATAGAAGGCTACTGTTTCTCATAGTCATTTCAACCTAACACGAACTACACCCAAGCTAGTTTACAGTGTATAACCATACACTATCATTCAGTGAACTAGGCAACATAAGTGTAAAGGTGTGTTTGATTTGTATTTTAGGGAGTTGCAGATGGTCAAAAGAATACAATTAAAAAATAAATTCTCCTGGAGTGTGGGGGTGTCATTGCCTGTTTTTAGGGGGGTTACGAAAGCGGTTTTGGAAGTTTATTCCCATGCCATGTTTGTTTTTCATATGTCTTTATATAAAAGTAAATTAGGAAAAATCTGAGTTTGGTTCAGTATATAATGTTTTTACATTCTGGAACATTTAGGTAGAAAGGCTATGTAGTAAAAAGACGGGGCTAGATGGGGCATTAAGGGGTAACTTCCGTGTATCTCAAGAGCATTGAACATTGTCAAGGAGAGCGCTCAGTTGTTGCCAAGGAGAGGATACCCGATTCCTGCCACATGTTGGCAGCCAGACTTTCAGCATTTTCACTTTGGTTCACAAGATACAAGATAGATTTTAATTGATACTGTGCTCATAATATTTATTTTCATGGGGAGAGGGTTGCATCTGCTCTCATATACAAGGAGAGGGTCAGCTGGAAATACATTGTATGTTTGGGAAGGTGGTGCATTTTCTACAATTGCCATTTGATTGACAATAGTTTTAGTAATGCGGCCATATTACACAGATCACTGAGGTGCCTTGTTGCTATAATAAACTGATCACTGCAATTAGAACAGTAACGTGTTCGTTTTTCATACCAGTGGTATATGCCTTTGTAAACCAAAACAATTATCCAACCAGCACTACTGGCTCGAACCAACTTTATGATGTTATATTGTGTAGAAAATGTTATACTGTGTAAACGTTGTTGTAGCTGGTTGCTATTAATTTGTTATTGTTTACGTGTCAGGAGAAATCTGCAGCTTCATTAATGACTTGGTATGATATATCTGACTGAGTAACATGTTGGGTTCAACTGTGACTTTAAACAACTTACAACGTCATAGCGAAAAGATAGTGCGAACATGGTTCGTTGGCAAAAAAGCTAAGGGCTTGTTTACATTATGAGAGGGAATAAAACACTTAATAGAAGTATCTTAGTAAGAATAACAATTTCCACAGCATTGGAATTTACCCCGGCATTTTCTAGACGTACCACACAGGATTATAGTCATCAATTGCTGGAAAATGTGCGTGTGCACCGCACTGAAACTAGCTACGGTTCTGACAGAATACTTCCTACTTGCGAAACCAGGAGGGAGGGTCCTCTTTCAAATACATGGCAGAAGTTACCTGGGAATGTTGGCGTCCTGAGCTATCAATATCTGCAACGCAAATTACCTTGAGGGTCTCGATTCTTCTTCGATATGTCCCGGAAAATGTAGCGTAATGTAAACAAGCCCTAATGATGGAGGCAAGCTAAGGAGAGAGCTTGAAGAAGATGTTTTGCCTAACCACAGATCAAGCATCAGATTACCTGACCCGCAACTATATGGGTGATCTATTTGATCCAGCATCCATGGTTAGAGGAAACATCTAAACACTCTAGAAAAGCACTGCACATAGATGGGACGGAGGTATGTGCCAACAGTGGTTAGCTTGCAGGGTCAAAGGTCAGAGCCTAAGGACCAGAGGGTTTATTTGTGAGATGAGTAGCAATCAGGAAGTGAATGCCTCCAGGCCCTGTGTTACCTTGTTTGCATTGACCGATTAATCCAACACACAGACACATCCACAAGCATGCGCCTATTATACTGTATTTGTAAGGATTATTTTGGGACCTGATTTTATTTTCCCAAACTGTTTCATTTTTCCCAACACTAACCATAACCATACACAAAACACAAGACATAAACCCTTAAAACCTTAACCCCAAGCAAAATAATTAATGAGGGCCATCAAAATGTCTGCACAAGTCATGATTTTAAATAGGTAAAATCCAGATTTTAAACAGGACTAGATTTCTGAGGATATCTAGTACTCACAAATATAGTAATACATGTGCAGACATACACACATACACAAACAAACACTCACTGTGTTTTATTGAGTGTAAATAGATTTAGAGCTGACTTCCTGAACTACTAGAAAGGGGATTGTGGATGTCAGGCTAATGCCGTCACCATGGAAACAGAGAGCAATGTCTACAACTTAATATGTTTCAGGAGGTCTATAATCTCTACTGTATTTAATTGCATAATAGAAATATCCAAGGTGATTTTATGTTTCCTCAGTCTTCACCTAGCAGTCATAAGGACATAACTTGTGTGGTACTTTGTAGAAAGACTTTGTAGAGAGACTACAATCATTTAGTTAAAGCACATCATCCCATACTGTACAGTATATTTTATATTCTAATGGTAGTGTCAGGGAGATAGAGAAGGAATGTATAAAATATATACATAGATTTAACCATCTAGTCAGGAGCTATGATTTATTAATGTGAATAAGCCTTGTTATATTGATTCAGAGGCCAGGAAGTGAGTCATGCAAACAAGGTAACAATTAAGATGGCGGAAAATAAAAGTAGGGTAAATCGTTTCCCATTGGGTTAGTTGATTAGCTGGTTAAAAAATAAATAATAAAATGAGTTTGTGTTTACCCTAGAGGCTATACACTTAAGGTTTACTCTCTTCCGTGTCCTTGTCACATCTGTAGGAATACAAAGGACTTAAATAAAAACAATACCACACAAAATAAACCCCAGAAAAACTATGTCATTTCCCTACCCACCAGCTTAAAAAATGCCTTGTCATACAATCATTCCGCAGTTGTCATGGATAAAAGCTGCATTGTGCTGAAGATTTCACACCAAAATATAACCTCTCTGTTAACCCCACGGTGATTGGGGTTACAGGGAGGTTACGTTTTGGTGTGAAATTGTCTAACGTTTTGTACCAGATGGGAAGAGGGTTGGGGAATGGGGATTGCTAATGAAAGGGGCTGTTCGTACCAGCATTGCTAAGGAAAGCTAATGCTAACATCACAGTCAATCCTCAGTCTGTTACCTACCACTGCAGGCGGCTGTGCAGGGTGTATGGATGCAGCGACATACTTGGGAGAGAAAACCATGTACGTCAAACCCACAAAGGCCCAGTAGAATTCAGAATGGTTTGATCCCTTACTATTACCAGACTCTGGTTATTGGGACTTTGCTTTAATCAAACCGATTGTCGGTGGATGACTCAATAATTATTAATTCAATAAATGAAGCAAGGGCCTTGGTTGGGCCATGTTCAGTGAGCATACCCAGTTCTGTCTTACCTGGCTCCTGTCACAGGTGACTTCCTTCCCGGGTCCAGTAATGCCCCCAGGGGCTCCTCCTCCCCCAGAGACCTGGTGTCCTTATTCAGCTGCTGCAGTCGGGAGCTCAGCTCTCCCATCACCGATGGTTTTCCTCCCTCCTCAGCCCCCAGCCCCAACCCCCCTAGACTGCCCAGGCTGCCTAGACTCCCCATCCCCATCCCCAACCCCAACCCCGTTCCTCGCGCCTCCACTGGGTCCCCCCAGAGCTTAGATCTCCTCTGGAAGAGGTAGCGTGGCCTCCCGGGGCTTCCCGCCAGGCCCGGAACAGAGCCTGACATCAGGTGCCCTGACCCCAGGCCCCCTGCCCCCAGCCCGCCATGTCCCAGGCCCCCTGACCCCAGGCCTCCATGTCCCAGGCCCCCTGACCCCAGGCCTCCATGTCCCAGGCCCCCTGACCCCAGGCCTCCATGTCCCAGGCCTGACCCTCCGGCCGCTGCCGCTGCTAAAGCAGCTGCCTGCTGCTGGGATAACAGCTCGCTGTCGGAGCTCTGCTTCAACAGCGGGTCCCTGAAGGTCACCGGGCCCCTACCGCCTCCAATGTGGGACTTGAGCCGCGGCTTGGGAGGCACTGGCGGCTTGTCGAGCACGAAGGTCTGCCCGTCGGCATAGGAGGTGTGCGTGTCGGCAGGCTCGCCACTCTCCGAGGACAGAGTGGACATGCTGGAGACGGTGGACACGGTGCTGGTGGTCTCCAGGTGGTGGTCTCGCTCTCTCTCACTGGAGCTGCGGGTGTCTGCTTCCTCCACGCCTGAGTCGGCGGCCGAACCAGATTCAGCCAGCAGGGCCGGAGGATGCGGCTGGTCCGGCTCAGAGGGCTTCCCTGAGATGACTGCTCCCCCGGGCGGAGGCTGGAGGGGAGGGCCCTGGGGCTTGGTGGGGGTCAGGCTGGTTGTGGGGGTCAGGCTGGGTGACGGGGTGGTGGTGGAAGGAGTTAGGGGAGTTGGGGTTGTGGGGGAGGTGGCAGAAATCGACAGGGCTCCGGAGGTCTCCTTAGCCTGGGCCAGGGCCTGTGCCTGGGCCAGCAGCCCGTTGGCAAACTCATCTGGAGGCGCGAGCACCCCGATCTTCTTCAGCTCCTCTCGGGTCTCTTCATCGCTGGATGACAGGAGGGCTGGAGGTAGGCTCACGGTGTAGGGCTCCACATCTTCCTCCGAGCTGCCTTGGGCCAGGGGAGCCTGGGATGGGCTGGACGGGTGCTGGGGCTGGGAGGCAGGCGGGCAGGGCGACGGTGGCCGACTGAGGGAGGGTTTGCTGGGCTCCACGAGTGGGGTGGTGGGGGTCTGATCCAGCCCCGGTCCCGGCCCCACCGCCTGGCCGTTACTAGTGGCGTGGACCATGATGAGCCCGGCCGTCTTCTGCTGTGACGTGTCCATGATACTGATCAACATGCTCTTCTTATCCTCTGGTCTCCTCTCCTCTTTCCTCTCCTCCCCTCGTCCCTCAGGCGAGGATACTTCCCACTGGGGTTTTCCTGTCTGGGGCGACCCTGGCCTCCCGTCCCCATGCTGAGGCTCTTTGGTCTGGCTGTGGATGAAGAGTGAAGGCCCCTGACCTCCAGCCCTCTCCAGTTTAGTCCTGGGCTCAGGGCTGCTAGAGGGGGATTGGCTCTGGGAGGTAAGTGCCCGCTCCCTCGCGGCCAGAGCCAGGGCCAGGGGCGAGTTGGGGTCCAGGGGCTTCCCCGTGAGCGGGTGGATGAAGGTAGTGCCGCCAGGCGAGGGGCGCAGGGCCAGGGCAGGGGGCGGCAGCTGGCCCAGTTCCCTGCTCAGTAGACGCTCATCGATGGAGCGGGACGTGGTGTAGGAGGGGGCCTCAGGGGCCACCACGGAACCCCCCTCCATAGTCCCCACCGACAGGAAGACTGTGGATTTCCTACGCTCCTCCAGGCGGCGCTCTCTGTCCTTCACCGCGCCAGCAATTGCCGTGGCAAACGGCCCTTTGCCCTGCAGCAGGGCGTCTCCCTGGAGACGCATGCGCTCCCGCTCTGCCATCAGCTGCTGCTGATAGTAGTCCGCCCGGCTGGTGTGCCCGTGGGGGTGCGGGTGGCGGCCGGAGGGCGAGGGCTCCCGGGAGTGCGCGGCCGCCATGGCGATGCTCGCTCTCTCCTGTGCGTCCTCCACCTGGGGGAGACGATCGCAAGTTACCGAAGAAAGCCTTGTTCAATCGTTCGAGTGACAGCGAGTGATCATAATCGATTTTAAAACGATGGTTATGTAACATATGTAACATTGCCATGAATATGTAACATTTCATGTGTAACATTACGATGGATATGTAACATTGCCATGAATCTGTAACATTTCATATGTAACATTTGAACCAATTGTTGGACTGTCTCTCTACGCACGCAACTCTGTCCTACAACTACAACTGAATGTGGCACATGCCGGAAACATTTTAGGAGATAATGTCAGTCGCAAGGTTTTAAAGTTTATTTTTACCTAACATCCCTTCAGGGAGCTTGTGGGCTTGCTACATTATCCGAACAGCCGTCACAAAGTTCTATCGAATTGCATAGGTGTGGAATGAGCAGTATAACCAGATAACACTGCACACACGGAACTTGACCTTGTTGCGCACACAGAGACACAGTCGGACAGTTTCTTCAAGAGATTCATAAACTTCCACAAATATCCCCCCTCAACTACCTGCAGTTGTTTCACTAGAGGACTCTTCTTACGCTGGGGCTTAGTGGGCGTGTACAACCCAATACTAAACTGGCCCACATTGGCATACGGGTTGTCAATCACCCGACCTTTCCGTTTGATTCTTTCTGGAGGTGTAGCTGAGGCGGAGGGGCGCGGAATATCTGTGGGATCCACGGGTAAGTGGGAGGAGTCTTGAAGAATGATCATCGACCTCGCCTTCTTCTGGCGTTCGGCGTGGGAGAACTGGCGAGGTAAGGGGTCAAAGGGTCGATCCAAGTCCAGTGAAGAGGGCTTAAAGCTGGAACGACCTCCGGGGTCTTTACCCTGACCTTGCCCCCTGGCTGGGGGTGGAGGGGGGCAGAAGGAAGGGGGAGGGCCAGTGTCAAGGTAGTAAAGGGAGGGGGGAGGAGGAGGTGCAGTCTGTGGGGGAGGAGGGATGGAATGGGAGTGTTCTCTGAGACTGTCCGTCATGGATGAGCTCCGGGGAAAACGGTGTTCTCCAGCTAACTCTGACAGGCGGTCCTCTTCGGTTGCCCCTGTAGAGGTCATGGGACAAAGGTCAGAAGGAGAAACCTAGTCTTAAGCAGGGCAGTGATGTTCTGAAGGTGAAAGGTGCTACCGAATGATTTGGTCCTGGACATCCCTCTAGGCAGCTGCATGTGAGCCCTGTCCATGCCTGGATGGGGTCCACCGTGTAGCATCATGCCCTGCCTTTCAAACAATGACTGCAACACACACACACACACACATTTGACAAAGGCTTTATCCACGTAGGGATACAATCAATTATTCCCACTCAAAATTATTTTTCAGTTAACCCTAAACATTACAGCTGCACCCGAACCCTAATCCCACCCTAGGGTTAATCCTAAACTCTAACACTTAACCCTTTAACGTAACAACTGCACCCGAACCCTAATCTAACCCGAAAATTAACCCTAAACTCTAACACTTAACCCTAAACATAACAGCTGCACCCTTACCCTAACCCAACACTAGAGTTAATCCTAAACTAAAATTCTTATTTGCTAATCATAACAACCCTAATCAAACCCTAGGGTTAACCCTAAACTCTAACTCTTAACGCTGAATTTAGCAACTACATCCCAAATCTAATCCTACCCTACAGTTAATCCTAAATTAAGTAATGTTTACCTTACCTAACCCCTTAACCCCATATTTAGGATGGGAATTTTCAGGAATTTATTATTATATTACTTTGGTGTATTTGTGATTGAATTGTGTAATTTATTGTAATTCTCGGTATGATAATGTGATTATAGTGTGATTCAGCATTGGTTTGCAGTGCAGTAACATCAAGTAATGAATGATAAATAATACAAACATTATATATAATATGCTATCTCATCTATCTTCACGTCTCGATACAAAACAGCATTTTTCCCCCCCATCACATATGAGTGTGTGGGAGTGTGTATATGCTGATATTCTGCAGAATGTCTCTGTTTCACCATGGCTGTGTGTCTGTCAGGGGGAGGGGTATGAGTGTTCAAAGGTGTGTGTGTGGGCGCGCGTGTGAGTGTGTGTGTGCGTGGGAGACAGAGCGCTATGTGTGAGAGATGTTTGTGTGTATAACTCACGCTGATCTCTGCCGATGTGATTCTCCTACTGGTGGGTCTCTGTTTGACAGTAGCAGCTCTGTAGTCAGCCTCTGTGGGCTGGGAACGTAACATCACAGGGTCCTGCGATGCTAGCATCTCATCCAGTCTTTCTGTAGGGATCAGTTAACACAGAGCCTGAATACAGATATACAGCATGTCATAGACCGAATAGTTTAGACAATCTTAGTGCCAACCACAAAATAAAAAAGATCACAATATTTACACACAATATCAAATCAACCGCTTAGGCTTATTGACGTTCAGATACATCCACATCTGACAAATACATCACACATATCGTCTCAACTAAGGAGACGTTCAAAAATTTTGTATTGCATAACACAGAATAGCTTTTGAGTCTCATACTGAGTTTGGGAGCGTCCAGATTGAGAAGCAGGTCCTGACTAACTCTGAGCTCAGTGCCCACGCTGTGCTCCATCTCTCATGAGCAGTGTGTCAGTGATGATTGTTCAACAGGACTAATGAGCAGTGTGTCTGTGATGATTGTTCAACAGGACTAATGAGCAGTGTGTCTGTGATGATTGTTCAACAGGACTAATGAGCAGTGTGTCTGTGATTATTGTTCAACAGGACTAATGAGCAGTGTGTCTGTGATGATTGTTCAACAGGTCTTACGAACAGGATGTGTCTGTGATGATTCTTCTTCAGGTATAATTAACAGGGTATGTCTGTGATGAATCTTCAGCAGGTCAAATGAACAGGGTGTGTCTGTAATGGTTCTTCGTCAGGTATAATTAACAGGATGTGTCTGTGATGATTCTTCAACAGGTCTAATAAACAGGGTGTGTCTGTAATGGTTCTTCGTCGGGTATAATTAACAGTGTGTGTCTGTGATGAATCTTCAGCAGGTCTAATGAACAGATTTGTCTGTGATGATTCCTCAGCAGGTGTAATCAACAGTATGTGTCTGTGATGATTCTTCAGCAGGTGTAATCAACAGTATGTGTCTGTGATGATTCTTCAGCAGGTGTAATCAACAGTATGTGTCTGTGATGATTCCTCAACAGGTGTAATCAACAGTATGTGTCTGTGATGATTCCTCAACTGGTGTAATCAACAGTATGTGTCTGTGATGATTCCTCAACTGGTGTAATCAACAGTATGTGTCTGTGATGATTCCTCAACAGGTGTAATCAACAGTATGTGTCTGTGATGATTCCGCAACTGGTGTAATCAACAGTATGTGTCTGTGATGATTCCTCAGCAGGTGTAATCAACAGCATGTGTCTGTGATGATTCCTCAACTGGTGTAATCAACAGTATGTGTCTGTGATGATTCCTCAACAGGTGTAATCAACAGTATGTGTCTGTGATGATTCCTCCACAGGTATAATCAACAGTATGTGTCTGTGATGATTCCGCAACAGGTGTAATCAACAGTATGTGTCTGTGATGATTCCGCAACAGGTGTAATCAACTGTATGTGTCTGTAATGATTCCTCAGCAGAAGTAAGGCTTACCTCCTCTCCTCCTCCGAGCGGAAGCTTAGTGAAAGAGAGATTATATTAACACAAACCGGAGACAATGTGGGTTGACAATTGTGTGTTTATATTTGTGTGTGTGTGTGTGCAGGGATGGGAAAAAGTAAATCATAAAAATATATATTTAAGTGTATCACAAAAAACTACAAAATACAGCAGCCACACCATGTATGATAAAAAACTTCTGTATTTTTTTTATAAAAATAAATACTAAAAATACTTTTATATTTATATATATATATATATATATATATATGAAATCCTTATGCAAACCTTCCATCTATTGGCCTATTTGATATATCCCTTCACCAGAACACTCAGTTGATTAAGTAGACATTGTTTGATAGCAAAGGCTGTTTTCTGCCTAACGAGTCATGCGATAATTTTGACATGCAACCAGTTAACCGATCAAATATTCACATATCCCTGAGATCACCCCAATGAAGGTTATTTTTTAAATAACCAACAGTTTAATGTTTAACTAACAGTTTGCTAATGACTCATGACTGTATCCTAATTTACTTACTTGGTGTTTCGTGATGAAGGGCCTACGTTGCATCAGAAATACCGTCTCAATGGCAAACAAGTCATTCATAAAAAGAGAACTGATGGCACGAATATTCATAGCAACTAGTTTCTAAGTAAATAATAATTTGATCCTTAATCATGAAAATAATAATACATATAACAAGTTACACCATATTGTGGCATATTGTGGCATATAACGTTGTACCACAAAGAAATGCTTTATTATAATTTTTTTCTTACACAGCCAACAAAAACCTATCATAGGCTGAAAGTAGCAAGCTAACGTTAACTGTGAGGGCTACTATTTGGTTCAAATAGTCAGGTTGAACATTATGTAAATTGGTAAACAATTTATCTAAGGCTACTAGAAGAAACACCTGCACCGAACATAAACCGCAAAAAAAAAATTTGACGGATATCTAAGAACCTACAGGTTTCTCACCTTGATACAAAATACAATACAAATGCTGAAACCTTTTTCATCAACCCTATGAAATACAAAAGGCAAAATCCTATTATTCATTTGAAATACACATTTAAAATCGCATCATAAATACTGCCCATCCCTGCGCATGCGTGTTTGTGTGTGTGTTGTGTCTGTGTGTGCACGCAAAAGTGTGTTGTGTCTGTGCGCTGCCCCACTCACCCAGTTCCTCCAGTTCGGCAGTCATGGACTTGGAGCGCAGCGTCAAGGTGGTGCTGGGGGCTCTCTTGGGTGGCGGGGGAGCTGTGGAGAAAAGGCATGGTGAGGACGACGATGTCGAGGTCCCTCTGGCCCTGCTGCCCAGTGCCCTGCAAGCCCGGCCCAGCCGGAGGCTCCATGCGGCTTTCCCAGCCTTCCCCGGGTACTCCTGGTCACACTGAGACAGAACCCGGTTCAGGCTGTGGGTCGATACACTCTTCTTCATCAGGCCTCTGTCACTCAAATCTTCTACCTTCTTCCATCCTGGTGGTCCCTCTACTGGGTGGAATGCTCTAGCCAGGTAGTAAGCAGGAAACCGCCCTCCCGCTATTCAGGCCCAGTCACGTTGCAGCGCTCTCGGTGCATCAGCCGCCACCGTGAACAGAGAGAATAAGACGTCCACGTCTCATCTGTGAGCCTGATGCTTATCTGGGCTCTACTCAGAACACCCACTCAACACTTCAGCAGGGTGCCGTGTGGCCTGGGCAGGAGAACAGAGATGGAACTACCCGAGCAACCATCTCCGCTGCCACACCAGCACTCAGACTAGTCCACAGCCACGCACCTCTGCTGTCCCAAGCACGTGTCAATGGCTAGTTTCCTATTGCCACAATCCAGTCCATATTACTCCATTTTGTTCCCCATTAATAATACCCAGTCCACAACCACTGATCATTAGTTTACTATTACTACAATCCAGTCCAAAACACAACATATCAGTTCACTGATACAATTATCCAGTCCGTAACACTACTTATTAGTTCATTATTACTACTATCTAGTCCACGACACTACATATTAGGTCACTCTTACGATTATCCTGTCCATAACACTGCATATTAATTCACTATTACAATTATTCAGTCCATAACAATACACATTAGATCTCTATTACTGCTATACAGCCCATAACTCTGCATGTTAATTCACAATTACTAAAAACAATGTCCAAAACATTACAAATGAGTTTTTACTATCACTGTTACTAATCCATAACCATGTAACAGCAGAACAGCTCATTGTCAACATTTTACAATCTCACCCCTGACAAAAGATTCGCCCCATCACAGAGTACTGGTCCACATCACAATCCCTCCCACGGTACTGCAAGACATGTGCAGCTACGCATGATGGCAGCTAATACACACCAGCACAGAATGACACCAACACAGTTGCTGCTCACCAAGAACACTGTTGATATACAGCATCCCTTCCCGTCTCTGTACAATACAGCAGCACGTTCAACACACTATCCAACAGACAGCCCCGTCTCAGTGCACTCCAGTGGAAAGAAAAAAACTGATCGGCAAACATCTGGATGCCACTGCAGCTTGGCTCCGCTGCTGCACTAAGCAGCTACAGATCTGATCTAGCTAAAACGCTAACACTTCATCACCGGTCAGAATATTCATGTAAAGAACGAATTGAGTGAAAGACAGAAAGAGTTAGAGAGATAGTAAAATGAAATACTTAATTCAAACACGCAGGGTGGTTGCCATGGTTACCATGGCAGAAGCCAAGCTTGGTGCATAGGGTTGTGTGTGAGTTGTGATGAGTGTGTGTGTGTGTCAGAGACAGCATGTGTATGTGTGTTTGTGCGTACTCATGTGTGTGAGCTAGAGAGAAATTGAGGAAGGGCAAACAAGATAAAAAGAAAGACAAGGAGAATCAGAAGTGTGATGGGGACAGAGAGGGTGTGGTGGAGGAGGGACAGAGAGGGTGTGGTGGAGGAGGGACAGAGAGGGTGTGGTGGAGGAGGAGCAGGGAGGGTGTGGTGGAGGAGGGACAGAGAGGGTGTGGTGGAGGAGGGACAGAGAGGGTGTGGTGGAGGAGGGACAG